>RJWM01004117.1:0-105096 GCA_004363535.1 Dasyprocta punctata
ATATTAAAGCCACTCTAAAAACTATCTTTTGAAGTATATTTTGCAATCCATTGTGTTGTATGAGCTAGCCCGAAAGGTCACTCAGAGAAGAAGAATACCAACACTGGAATATCTCTCTCACCCTCTCACAGTATGGGGATCCTTTATCACCTGTAATTCTGCTCAGGATCTGTATAAGCAAAGACATGTGATTCCAAGTCTTCAACAAATAGCTCTGTTGACATTATAGTCATTTACTTCTGTTAAATACAGACAGTTTGCTTAAGCCAGTGATGGACCATAGACCAAAGAGTGATACTAGAGGGCTTGCAGAAAAAATCATGTTAGCTCTGTTTTCCAGCCAGGACCTTTTGAGTCCAGTGGCAGTGAGGACTCAGCCGTTCCTGAGTGTGTGCTCTGGCCTTGGCAAGACTCAAAATGACTGCTTCCAGACTACCACTTTGGATGTTCTGTTAAAATGGTATCTTCAGGCCAAAATGGGACCCTGATCCTGATCTGACTGCATTTCTGGCCTGATGAGTGGGTTGAGGAGTTGTTGAGGGTTGGAGGAAGCATGCAAGGATTCAGCCCCCAAATTAAAAAGCCACCCAAATAAAGCCACAGCACAAGGGATGCAGATTGCCACCATTTCTCTTTGGCAACTTCCTTTACTCCTCACTTTTCTCTACTTGATGATTACTAGATTCAGTTAGAAGTTAGTAATCGGGAGTTTGAAAGACAGAGGAAGTCTTAACCAAGATACAAACACATTTCCTACTTAAGAGAAAGGAGTTGATTAGATTACTTGTTTTTAGTTGCATATTTTTAGAAATACAATACTTTCCCACCACCTTAAATTATAAAGGTAATACATATGTACAATACTTGTTTCAGAAAGAATAGGAAAAAATAAAAGAAAACATAGTCACTTAAACTTAGCAACCAGAGTATCCCTATTGACTCGTAAATGTACATTGGTACCTGGCTTCACAATCGCTTTGATTCCCAAACAGAAGTGTTGGACAAAACTTTGTTTTTGCTTGCAATAACTACATTGGGTGACAAACACAACTGCGGCCGCCTTCCCTGCACAAGTACAGAAGTGGCCATCTGTTCCAAAATCATGGAACAGATGAAGTTCGTGAGCTGAGGTGTCACCTGTTTTACTTTTATTCTTGCTGAAAACCTAGTTTTATTTATTTATTTTTATTTACTTGTTTGCGGTACCAGAGGTTTTCATTCCTTGTGAGGGATTGGTAGATGCACATAATGCATCTTAATTTCTTTTTTTCATCCTCATTCCCTTCCCTCCCTCCTCACTTCATCCATCTCTTGATCCTTTCCCTGTTTTAGAAAGATCTGCTTCCCTGCTTCCTATAATATGTCTTTTAGTTTGCTCTTTATTTACACTCTTGGTTTGTCATATAAGAGATGAGAAATTTCCCTCATGAGAAATTTCAGCTTTTGTATCTGATTTATTTCATTTAACATCGTGGTCTCAAGCTGCATGCATTTTCGTATAAGTGATGACTCAAGTTTATCTTTCTTTCTGGCGGAGTGGTATCCATTGTATGTAAAAACCACATTTTTTAATCCATTCATCTGTATTTAGTTTTAAAGTGCAGTTTTTAACCTGTTTGAAATATGGTACCTGTAATTTAAAATCTTGGCTTTTCATTTAAAAATTTAGTTAAATATATTCTTGTAGTATAAGAATCTTTAAAAAGTTGGAATTTATAACTCTGGAAAGGTCAGGTATGAGTGTGGACAGTTCTCTATTAGCTTTCTGGTTTTAACAGAGTTTGTGACAATATAATTTCTCAGAGTTTGTAAAGAAAATCGGCTTCACTCCGTTGGTTAAATAAAACAACCCCTGATATTCTCACATATGAATGTCAAAGGTTCTCCTAAGAAGATTGAAATTTCCCTGTGTTTCACAATTATATATAATGCAGCAGTGAACATCTTTGGTATTACCAACTTCTTTTAATATTTCTGATTATTTTCTTAGGGTGGATTTCCCAGAAGTACAATTACACACTCCATCAAAAGAGTATGACCATTTTTAAAGTTCTTGGAACATATTGCCAAATGACTTCCCAGAAAGGTAGTATTAATTTATATTTCCACAAGAAGTGGATAAGAGGCACATTTTGCTGTACCAAAGGCAGACAGGGAGTGAACACAGCATTAAGAACACTCAGGGCCGGAGTCGCCTTGTCCATCTGGGAGTACGGACAAGGGCAGTTTCTGGTGAATGGATGGGGAGATACTGTATTTTGATTGAATTTTAAAAGTGAGGCATGTCATACGCTTTAATTAAAAACTCCAGTAAGTGCAAACTGGGTCTCAGAGTCCAGGACAAAAACATGTTAGGAAAACTTTCATTTAGGAAAGCTTTCCCTTGCTAAAGGAACGGACGGCCAGGCACTGCAAGCCTCAGAGGGAATCCTTCATGCCACGAGCTAACAGTAACCTTGTCTGCTTTCACTATTCAGTGTCAAGCACTTTAGCGTGGGCCAGGCTCACACTAAACTCTCTAGGTGACACTAATCCCTGATTTAATTACCCTTGACAGTGTGTGATGGGCCTTAACAAGCTAGGATCCCTAATGAGCTGCATCTTGTGGTTTTAGAACATTACCTAAAGGGTGTGGCCTTAACCAGGCTAACTGTGGCGTGTGCAGAAAACCTGCTCCAGCTCAGGGACCTCAGTGCAAATGACAGGGCAGCACTCAGTGACCTGTGATGCAATACTTCTAAGTGTAGAGGTGACACATGATATTTTCTTGACCAAGCATCCAAAAGGAAGAACTACAGGGACAATTTGAAGGGCAGTATTAGTAGGTGCCGTGCCACTTTCTCTGCCTATGTTAACAACTTGGAAACATGGACTGACTTGGTTTTTTGTTGTTAATTTAAATCCTCCTACTGAACTGTCTTAGGACCAGAGTGGGTGGCCAGGCCTGCTAACCGTTTTGAAGGGAGATATTAACCTTATATCCAGCATTATATAGATCTATGTGGATAAGGTCTAGTTTTATTTCTGGCCCTCTTTATCAACTATGACAAGATTACTGCTTAGGGAAAAAAGTGTCCATGAGAAGGAACAATAGAAAAAGAAAATTAAAATACATTTGAAAAATTAGATAAGTTTACAAAGTGAAGTTTGGCCAAGAATGGAATTTGTACTCATGAGTGCTGTGATCTTGGGACAAATCAGTTAATCTTGTGAACCTGAGTCTTCTCACCTGTGAAATTCAGATAATGGTGTCGATATCGAAGGTTCCTATTAACCTAAAAAAGGTGGAGTGTATTAAAAAGAGAAAATAGCATATTTTAGCACATTCTTAGGGTTCAGCATTGGCAGGTATGGCAGGTACTTCTCTCTCCTTCCCTCTCTCAGTTAGGTCATTAGTCTTTACCCTTTCTTTTCTTTTTTATCAGCTTTTTTCTTAGGGACTTAGATACTAGGCAAAAAATTCACACTCTCATCCTGAGAAAATTTTGGATTTATGGTGCAGCTAGATTTGGTAGCAGCACTGATCCCCCTTTTAACAACTGGTTTCTTTGTCTGGTGGGACCCTCCAGTCTTGCTAAAACTGCTTTCGAGTCTTCCTTTTACAAGCTGCACTTCCTTAAGCTTTAAAACGACTTTTAGTCTGATTGTGAAATATAATTATCTCTTCCATTCATATCTGGTTCCCAACACGCTGGATCTGAATTTCTTGCCTCGCAGTCACACCAGCTTGTTCTAGGACCACAAAATTTATATAACGCCGGAACTTACACTCTTGTTCCTTCCACATGTTTACTGGGAGAATTTGGACATTGCCTGAAGTTTATTTAACATTTTATTTCTCCAGTAAGAGTAATCATTCCGAGTTTTAAAATGTGGCATCTTTTAGTGGTATAGTTAAGCATACCGAGTCTTCTGAAAATCTGAGTAAGCTGTTGGTGGCACAATTTTTCATAGGAGCTTGTTTGCATGATTGAGCCTGATTCTGTCTCTTTCTTGGATTCCTAGATTCATGTTCTTTTTTGACTGTTTATCATAGTCCTCTTTCAAGCTTAATAAGAAATTCCAACTTTCACATTATATTTTGAGCAAAGATAAGTGATTGCTATATTCCAAGGCCAGGGACGTGTCTAGATTTTGCTGGATCAGGTTGATAGCCCTACCCATTTTTCCAGTTTCTTTTCCATTCATTCTATAAAATTAACCAACTCTTTCCCTTAGGTGCCCCCATAGGAAACTAGTCCTTTAGATTCTTGTCAAATACATGAACACACAGTTGAAATCACAGAAAAAAAAGAGCCATTTTCTCACAGATGTTCTTTAGATTTTAATTTGAGAGTCACTTGTTGGATGTCATAGTTGGTGTATATACATACAAATAGACATGTGCTGACTTCAGAAATAGCATTGGTATTATTTGTTCTTCCAACTAAGAATAGTATTTTTTAAATTATGGGTTTATTCAAAAGTAACTTATTGGACCTTTGAAAGCAGTATATGGAAAAACCGAGGGTAACGATTTTAACTCTCTAATAATGTTTTGACTTGTAGAAATTTAATTTGATTAAGCAGACATTAAATGTAGGTTGCAATCTCTGAACTTACCACAGAGCTTAACTTCTTTTACCAGGAAGCAACTATGTCTAGCACATAATGAGAAAATTTGGGGTTAGTATAGCCTACGGAGCTAAGAAATAATTTCCAAAGAGGCTTATGAAAACAGAGAAATGGATACTCTTGCTTCCTTTATTATACAGTACTTCCAAGCTATGACTCTATTTCAGAAATGTATTCTTTGCTCAAATTCATCTAATAACAAAAATTTTATGAATAACCCTTGCATCCCCCACAGGGTTATAATTAAGAAAAAGTGAAGGTCCCCAAAACATTTCTGCTATTCAATTGAATTTTATATATATATATATATATATATATATATATATATTATTGTTTTGCTTTATCAGAGTATGACAATTTTTTTGGAAGGACACTAAGAGTTACTGTTTGTAAAGGAATTGTATCTCTCTGGAATAAAGGTCATTTTCTTTTGTGCATAAACTGACATGAAAAATTACATCTACGGCAAACATTTATGTTTTGAATCATATGCGTACAGGATCCCGTTGACCTGACAAAGTGTTTAAATAAATCATCAAAATGGGATGCCATCCATTCACCAGGGTTGAAAGAACTTGAAAGTGGAATTGTAAAACTGTGGGCCAAATGTGTCACTTGGCCCTGCAAGAGAAACCGAAGTCACTGGATTGCCTGTACAAATAAATGACAGAGATACCCAAGGAAGCAGAGGGACCCTCTGGACCCTCAGATCACCTTTGCATTGCAGGAAAGAGGTAACACATTTAGAAAAACCAGGTCATTGCATGGATACAAAGTCATAGCCAGAGCAGAAGGATTTTACAGTGGTTTGAATATTAGGCTTCAATCTCTGACAAACATGATCAATCAGTTGTGTCAAAGCTCCTTGATTATGGAGAAGGCTTGAGTGTGGGGAGAAAGGAGAAAATACATGGTGATGAACTGTTTTAGATGCCAACGAGCATAAATGAATGCTTCTCAGAAAAAAGAAAAAGCATTAACTGCAGGTTCTTCTAGAAGCAGTGGCCATTGTGGTCAAGTATCACCATGCATCAAAATTTTTAATTTAACATTTTAATACTTTTATGTAAGAGAGTGGCTATAATGAAATTTCTCTAGTGTGCAATAGACATTAAGACCTTCCAGGTATACACAGTAATGTTAAGCCAATGGAAATAAATTTCAGAACAATTGGAGAAGCTTAGATGAGAGTTGAAGGATTTTTTTCTTTAATTAAAGCTTCACTTTTTATATCCTTGATGAGTAGGATTTGCCTGTGTAAAAGATTTTTCTGACTGTCTGAATATTTGCTCACCAATAAAAATGTCTTTTATGCTCATTGTTTATGCATTTTGTATGGCAGGAAGCATATGTAAACTTGAAAATGTTATTTATTTTTCCTGTATGTATTTTGAACCTCTAAGAACATTGCATTTATCCTTCTCATATTGCCTTAACCTGCCCCAGAGCCCCAAATTCACTCCATCCTTCTAAATCTTTGGCAATATTCTTGATGATTACTTTAGCAAAGGTTCCGAAGAGTTTGAGACAAGGACTGAATCTCATGGCTTCAACTGCAAAGGGAGGACTAGAAGAGCAAGGAGAAAGGGTTGTGGGCAGGGGAATAGTACCTGATCACAGTGGCCACTGCATGGGGACAGAAGCAGGAAGACTCAGTGAGTCAGCTGGTGCCTGCATTTGCTCTCCTGAAAAAGGACTCTTTGAATAGTACCAACCACTTTGTCCCTGGAAGGGAGGAAGAAGAGATCATTTCTCTTTTGCCGTTGTCCTTTATACCTTTATCATCTCTTCTCTGTACTTCGGAGTTGCGTCATCTGAGCCCTGTAGAAGCCACTCAAAAAGTCGTATCTCGAACCCTGAAGTTTGGTGTTACATCTGATCTGGAAGTTTCAAGAGATCAGAGACTGAAATGGCACTGCTTATTAGCCTGATCATATGCCTCTAGTCAAGGCTGAGGTGGGGGTAGTATTTGTTAAACCTTGGCAGATAACTGACCTCAGCCATGAAGGCCATTCTGGCTCATGAAGGTCAACTTCATCAGTAATAAAGGCAACTGGGTTGGAGGAAGTAGCTTGGGGTCTCAGAGGCTGGTGAAACCAGGGAATCAGATGATGATGCAGATGATAATGATGGTGATGATGGTGGTGAATAACAACAATAGTACTGCTTGCAAAAATGGGGCCAGTATCATCAAATAGATGGTAGAATATTTTAATGTAAGGGTAGGTTAAATACTCTTCAGTTTACCGTGAGTGAGAGCCAGTAAAATTATAATTAAATGGATATAGATTTGTTAAAATCATCTTGGAGTAATAGAAACGGGGGCATCCTCTGAAGCTTAAAGGATGGGGTTAGTTTGGGGGAAATAAAAAGGGTATTATCACTTAATGCAGTAGGTAGTAAACACATCAAAATTATTACTCACAGAGGTGAGACTGGGTGAAAATGCAAATTGGTTGAAGGATAATTTAGGTAAGTTTAGTTTATATTTTATGGAACTGTAA
Source organism: Dasyprocta punctata (assembly GCA_004363535.1). Classification (NCBI taxonomy): domain Eukaryota; kingdom Metazoa; phylum Chordata; class Mammalia; order Rodentia; family Dasyproctidae; genus Dasyprocta; species Dasyprocta punctata. The sequence goes on from RJWM01004117.1 coordinate 7,119, forward strand.
TCATCTACTATGAGGAGACTAAGGGTATTTAGGATACTACCCCTAACCTTCTGAGATTGAGGTCACAAAAGACAGTAATGTCCTTCCTGTATTCTATTTGTTCTCGTTTCCAGTCACTGAATCATGTTCTGAATGGATCATTAGTCTGAGCCAATATGGAGTGTTTCACATACCTCTTTTTATTATTAATACCCATGATACTTTCAGAGACCTTTTCTCCCAAGGGAGATGTGGGGAACTGTGGAGGACGTGTCCGAGTCATCACCATGTCTAGGTAAGCACCCTGCATTCCTGGAGTGGGATGATGTTCACATTAAAGACTATGCTGCTTCTGTCAATACTCAAGTCTATTAGCATTTCATTCTCCTCTGCAAACCAGTGAGGAATTAAATGGGCAATCAATCCACTTGATCTTTGCCTAGTCATTTGAAACACAAATATAAAATACATTAGTTTCATCATACTCATTCTGAACTCTAATTCTTTGCCTGAATTAATCTCTGTACTTAGACTCCCTTCTCTCTGTTTATCTAATCTATCTTCTGAAAGACTTTGACCAATTCCCATTTCTCCATGAAGTCTTCTCTAACCACTCCGTTCCTTGTGGCCTTTTGCTGCTTTAAATCATTTGACATTCATTGTCTTTATCATAAATGCTCAGCTGTATGTTGTCTCGAATCAGTTGCAGTTCACTCTGTACATAGTTTATGCCATTCTAACGGATGTGAAGACTCATTGAGGGCAGGAGTGAGATCTCAGAGCGCTCTCTCATTCTTCCAGCATCTGACACAATTCCAGGCACTCAGGCGATGCTAGATGAACACTGGTTGAGGGTTGGACTGGATGTGAGAGGAGCACAGGGACTGCTACTCAGCCAGACGCAGGGTAGCAGGCAGCTTTCTGTGGCTCCAAGTGAAAATGCTTCCTCATTGCTTTTGGATAATGAAAGCAGTCCTTAATTTTCACTGAGAGTAATAAAAGTTATTGCACCTTTTAGTGGTGCTAACTTACTCCCACTCCTCCTCCTCTATCAAAACATGCTGGTGAATCCTAAAGACTTCCTAATTGATAATAAAGAGAACTTAATCTCCTACCTGATTTTAAAAAGAGAATTTGCCATTCCTGTCTTCTTCCTTTGTTCCTCTGGGCAGTGGCTTCTGTAGTAGCTGTTGGCAAAATGCTTCTGGTGATTTACATCAGATACAGAAATTCATCTTTACTAAGTTTTTCCCAAGCTAAAAATCTGAGATGATACAGTGTTTAGCCAAAGCAACACATTAAGTGCACAATTCTATCCTTACCAAATCTCACGGGTCTTCTTTGTCTTTTTTCTCCTGGTGAGAATGTTGAGGGAGGGTGTTCCTTTGTAGCAGGGGGCAAAGAAAAGACTTGGAATGAGAATAACTTGCATAACTTGGCCTTAGACATGCTACTGAGTTTCTGCAAGCCTCAATTTCATTCTTCCAGATGCATCCTGTGAAGATGAAGTGAAATGAAAATGCAGAAAATGTTTGGGCACATGAAATAGCAGGAACTTCACTGACTTCACTTGAGGATCCTATCCAGGGTTCCAAATTCTGGCCACCTGCTTTCAGTTAATGTTTTCATTCCAGCAAGGAAAAGATGCTGAACTAGTGCCTTGTGCTTCTTAGAAAGAGGAAATGTGGTGTACTTGGAAGAGTCAAGCCGTCAGTGGTAAACAACTCCCTAAACCTTACAATAATCAGATGTGCACCTGAAAGGCTTCCTCGAAAACATCTCCATCAGAGACCAAAACTAAATGCTCTTAAATCCAACCTTTTACACAATAAACCTAGCCCCTTCTAGGCAAGATGGAAATAGATTTGTCATTCTGGGGGCTTAATTTCTTTTGCTCTCTTTTCTTTGCTGATCACCCACTGAATTCTGCTCCCTTGCCTGGTGTTACCTCATAAGTAGATCCTGAGGCCTCTCAAAGCCTTGGACATGCCAATTTCTCACTTCACCACTGGCCAGGATGTAATCAGTTCATAGAGTCAGGTGGGTAAGATGTAGTTTGAAGTGAATTGCTATGGTCTGTAGAGAAAAATCTGCTCTTGAGAACCCTAAAGTGCTAGCACAAAGACAGAAGAATGTGGGGGCCATACTGAGGCCCCTAGTGTCAGGAATAGGGTAGGAATTGGAGGTAGTCAAATAGGAGTGTGAGGTTCACCCTTCTCAGTTCTGTGATCACCATCTTTGGACCTTGAGTTAGGGTTATATGGAGGCTGAGTTGCCAGTCTGTTAACAAGGAAAAATAGTAGCTACACTACATCCTCCACTGAGGGACAAATGTTCCAATATATTTTAAAGAGTAAACTACAAAACATGCTGGGTAATTGTTATGTATTAATTTCCATGGTGGGGGACAAGTCCAAAAATTATTATTTGGTGAAAATTTTCCCTTTATTTTTTAATGAACACCTTGACAAGTTTTGTGCCAATTTGCATTGAGCTTCCATGTTTCCCGCTGCTTATAAAGTTGACCCCATTCCACAAGGGTTGACTTGGGAACACTAATAAGGAATGTGTTCTACTCAGCACATGCTGGGTTCCTGAGTTCCTATGAGAAACCTCATGGAGGAATCCACGTCTTCACTCCTGTAGGTAACTCCAGCTGCTGTGGCTTCTGTGAAGTATAACGGTATGCAAGGCAGAGCCAGCTGCACCAGGAATTCCCTGGAGTGGTGAGAAGGGCCTGGCCTCGGAGCTGGGGCTGGTACTTCGTAGAGTGCTTCAGTCCTGATCTTCCCTAGAGAGAAGAAGTTGGAGGCTCCAGAAGGGGCAGAGCAATGGCATTTTGATCCTAGCTCATTGAGTCAAGTGCTCTTCTCTCTCAGCCTTTTCCATAATTTATTGCAAACAGCAGCTGAAAAGACCTTTTAGATCCTAAGCATTTCTGCCTCCAGTTCTTTGAAATAAGGAGGATGATTCCTGTCACCTCCCTCGTGGGAAGGCAGTGGCCTGATGAGTTAGGTAATGTCTGGACAGAACGCTGTCCACCGTGAGGTAAGAAAGGGTGTGGGCTGGGCTGTGCGACACGAGTAGTCAGTCTCCAGGAGGGGTGTGCAGCCTTAGACTCTAAACCAAGGGGTACGGAAGGAGAGGAAGAGAGCGTGTGAGTGTCCCCATTTCACTCCTGTATCTCACACCTTTGACCTTACAAGGTGAGGCTCTGCCCTGCTGCCACGTCCCAGCTGCAATCAAGTATGTTTGCACTGTCACTGCTCAGCTCTAAGGTCCCCAGACGGTACAACTAATCAGGCCAACAGGAAGCAATGACAGTTCTACTCTCTGGGTTTTGTTTCAGGTGGCCTTGTGCTCTGCCTGTTGAGGAACAGGCAAGATGTGGCTCCGGTCACTTCTGTCCCATCTGCCACCTGCTGGGGATCTTGGTCATCCACATGAACTCACTGGGCTTTCTCTCAGTCCCTTGGTGACACAGGGTATACCCTCACAACTCTCTTGTTGCAGCTTATTTTAACGTCAGTTTGGCAGGAGGAGAATGAGATTTGGCAGGTAACAGTAGGGTCCCCATCGATCTCTTTTTTAACCCTGTAACCCCAAAGTGCTGCAGGTAGCAACAGCGCTTTCTTTTTCAGTGTCGATGTGTTCTTCCCGAGCCAGGAAAGGAAGCTGCCAGCTTTGTGCTCAGTGGGTCTCTCTTTTTCTTGTATCAGCACTGACCCTGCTCACAACTTGCAGAGCTGTGTGGTGCCTCAATAGGAGTGAGATCAGTGCTCCCTCTGTTTCAGCCCCTTGATCCAGCTAACCCACCTCCCTGGCCAACTGATGTCCCATACCCAAGTGACTGAAAGGATCGTGGAGAATATACACTCCGTAGCTCTGTCTTACCTTCTAATTTCAAGGGCTTTCAGATCAGCAAATCATGGAATTACAATTGGAGAGCTAATGGAGGCTTAAGGAGTTGGAGGAAAGAAAGAAAGTGGGGGAGGTAGGGAAAAGGAACTCTCATGGATCATTTCTTGTGTACTAAAAGCCAGAAAATGCTTCATCCCTTAACTTTTACTCTAAACTCTATAAAGTGTAGAGGTGGGTAAATAAGAATCATGATTTTACTTAAAAATATTTTAGAGATATGTCAGATTCAGAGATGATAATTTGGCCAGCATCACACAACCATCAAAGGACAGTTTTTGTTGTTTTGGAAAGCAAAGCTCCCACCTGTCTGATTTCATGGGGCATGCTTCTCCTTCAAAATAGCCTTTTTTTTGTCTTAAAGTTTCTCTGGTATCATCCACCCTGTTCTCTGCTGCATCTAGAGAAAATGGGTCATTTGTGTATCACTTGCTCGAGCGACAGCATTGTTCTTTGGGGCGTAGCTCTGTCAATCCTTCCTATAAAGCACCTAGCATTGCTCTTCATCTTGTGTAAGGCAAATGATGTTCTGAAAGCACCATCTCTGAGTTCATCAAAATCTAAAATCCCTTATCATCCTTATAAAGCTTACATGTACTTTAGATAGTGTTTATAACAAGAAAGCAGCAGCAACAACAGATTAAGCAAAAATAAACTAAACCCGGACCATGCAGTTTTAAATTCACATTTCTGATTTCTCTGTGGATGGAAATGCTCCCTGCTGATCAGTAGCCTCCATTTCCAAACCTCAGCACACAGTAGTCTAACATACGGGCAGTGGGATGGCGAGAGAGAATGCTGGTACTTGCTGGGCTGAGCACAGTTCCGAAGACAGAGGAAGACCCTTGCTAGAGATCCTTGATAGAGGCAAGGACTGTGTGCTAGGAGGTGTCTGTCAAAGCCATTGCCAGTCAGCTGGAAGCCCTCCACCCCAGTGTATTGCCCAGTCAGCTGGAAACCCTCTTTCTTGCTGCTGGATTTGCTGCCTGCTTTTCTCCCTTCCATTTCCAGCAGCTAAGAGGAAAGCTCAGGCCAATACTGACCTAGTCAGAAAACCTGAGACACAGAGCCTGTGTGAGTGAGATAGGAAGAGTGAAAACTCATTACAGGAGAGGGCTGTCTTTTTGCAATGGAGGGTCCTCCTTGTGTCTGGGAGTCATGAATATTGCATCAAAAGCTTATTTAAGAGAAGGAGAAAGAAACCCAGAAGCTAGGAGAATTAAATAACTCCTGGGAACTAGCCTTAGGAAGGGTTATTTAGTTTGATTGTGCAAGTGAGTTTCTGACAGGGTTTTACCTTGAATTTTTAGCTTTGTGTGAATCCAGATCAAGAAAACCCCTTGGGGATATCTGAGGTCAGCAAAAAGCCTTTTGTGACAAGATTGTGGGCAGGTGTCCTTATAACCATTGGAGCTCCTCAGTGCTTGATTTTCCTGGGGTTTTAGGGAAGCTTGCCAATGATAAAAACACACCAGGGTAGCTGAGGATGGTTTAGAGTAAGAGTCATTGTTGCTATTCAGCATTTGACTACTGATATTCCTCGACTTATGATGGAGTATATCCAAATAAATCCATCATAAGTTGAAAATGTCATGAGTTGAAAATGCATTTAACACACCTAACTTACCAAACATACAGCTTGGGACACTAGAGTATCCATTGTTTCTCCTTGTGGCTCAGTTCCACTGCCCAGCATTGCAAGAGGATTGTACCACCTATCACTCACCTGGGAAGAGGTCAGGGCTCAAAATACATATGATTTCTACTAAATGCCCATTGTTTTTGCACCATCCTAAAGCAAAAAAAAGTCATAAATCGAGCTATCACTACCTGGGGATCATCTATATTTCAATTAAATGTTAAGCAAACAAGCACACGTCCTGGGGTCTGTTCAGCATGAAATCTGACCCAAGACCTCCACACCTGCTCAGCCGGACAGCTCTGATGCCACGTAGCTGCTTTTTTGTGTGTAGTGGAGCAAATGAACATCAGAGCATCAAAACATTGCTGCTGCGAATGAAGACGAGTCTGGTCCCTGGATTCTTTGTCCAGTTTTTGAGCAGAACCTCTGGTAGACCATGCTTCAGGGCATCATCTGTCCTCCATGTTGGGGTTTGGGGGTGTGGTGGGGGGAGGGTGCTTACAACTGCATCTCCTTGAATCTGTCTGTTTTCTTGCCTTGCTTTTGTAGAACTGAGATGTTGCTTCTGGACAGTAACCCAAGAGAAGCAGGCAGTAAAAAGGCATACTTGGGGGCAGCAGCAGAAAAAAGGAGGAGGAGGGAAGTACAGGGACATTAAATAGAGCCCCAAACCAAATCCACACTCTCCCAACAGTCTATGGAGTCTTGGGAGCGCTGGTCCCCAGAACTCAGCCCATTTCAGCTTTTAGATTGCTGGAAAGATGAGAGGTTTGGAAAGAAAGAAGAAAAAAAAGGGAAATCAAAATATCCTTTACGTTTCCATAGCTTCTTTGACTTGAGAAGGGCTCTTTAGCCAGAGCCTCCATCCAGAACCTTGTTACCATGGCAACCCACTGGCAGCCTGGAAGACTGTGACAGCCCACTCTGGAGCTAGTGCTGCAGAACCAGAAAACGTTATAGGAGAAGTTTTGTTTCCTCGATTATTAGTATTAAATACATAGACATAGAGGCCTGTAGCAATCTATGAATTCAGTAGCGAATGCTGTTTTTCTTGGTGCTAAAAATGAATTCTGCACATTTCTGGAGTACGGAGAGGCTTCAGCACTGTGCAGGTGCTGTGATACAGGAGTGCAGAGGACATGGTCACTGCATGGATGAAGGGACTTTCTGTAACTCTGCCGTAGGAGCAAAGTCACCACACCGTGAGTCCCTGCCACAGTGGATTTGTGAGCTGGTGGTTGGTGAGCATGGAGGAAGATGTAGCTAACTTTGGCAGGGCCTGGGAAAGCTTCCCAGTGAAGATGACATTCAAGAACTGACAAAGAGGAGTGAGTAGGAGTTTTCCAGGTGGAGAATGTAAAGGGAAAGACATTCCTGTGGGAATAAGATCTATTAAGCAGAAAAAGAAACCCAGTGATGAATTTTATTTCCTGACTTCCCCCCTACACCTCCTCCTTTGATTGCCCCCTCCCCAACTGTTAAAGATCCTTGTTCAGCTTTTGGTTGATATCAGTCTGTGGCTGAACAGCGTTTCTCAAGCTCTCATGGGGCTCTTACCTATCTACATACCTGTTTTGAGGACCAAGTGCATTTCTGACATTAAGTGGAAATGTAATTGTGGCAAGGCCAGTCCTATAGGACCTAGAGAGTGGCCAGGGATAGATTGTTAAAGACAGCTAGTAATTAAATATTTAAAACAGACTTTGGATTGGGGATTAAAATACTTTTTCTAGAAGAAATCCCCACCATTAGTTTGGCTTCCATGTAATAACTTTTTAAATGAGGGCCATACCTATTCTGAACTGCCATAGTGGTCTTCAACTTGCTGCTTTCTTTATGCTCCTAGGGATGTATTAATTTGCATGCTGACACCAAGAATATAAAGATAAATTACTTCTCGCAGAGCACTGGAGAGTTAAGGCTCACCTCAGAAATGTTCCACAAAGCCCCCCAGGATCAATGCCAGTCATCCTGTGAACACTCCGTGCATATTAATTGGTGATAATTGGGGAATAACACTCATCTCCTTAAGGAAGAAAATTGCTGCAACTGATTGAGCACTTTCATGCAGAAACTATTTTTATTACTTAGAATCACTAAATAGATTGTCAATATCACAACCAATATTACTACACACACACACACACACACTCATTTTCATTCATCCAACAGCTATATTTAAGGCAGAGTATTGAGGATATAAATATGGAAAAGAATAAGTCTTATTTTCAAGAATCTTGCAATTTACTGTGTGTGAGGAAAGGAGGGTGGAAATGTATAAATAAATATGATACAAAGCAGAAAGAAGCAATTGCTGTATATATATATATATATATATATATATACACATACATACATATATATGTACATTTATATATAACCTAGCACTGTGCCTCACACATAACACGTTTTGTAAGTGTAACATGATTGATAGGATAAATAAACATGTTGTAAACAAGCAGAGAAGAAATAATTCTTTTTAATAGTTGCCCAGGGATCGCCAGAAAGAAAAGCTTTATAGAAAAAGTATCTTTTCTGTGGACTTTGAAAGGGCAATGGATATTTTAGTAGGTGTAAGGAGAAAGCAGTAGAGGCTAAGGGCAGCTCCAGCAAAGGTGGGGAGGTGGGAAGGCACAGTGTGTGCCTGGTGAAGGGTCTAGTGAAGAAAATGATGGAAACCAGGCACTTGATTTTGGAGACTCTTGAATGGCATGCTAAGCAATTTGGACTTTATTTGGGGGATGGGCAATGAGTAGCCATTAGAGATGTTCGAGGAAGGAGCTGGTGCGATGGTGTTATTGTTTATTGTGTGTACAGTTGCAGAGAATGTAAGTTCCTCAAGGTGAGGCGTTTCGTCTGCTTCATTTGCTCATATGTCCCAAGAGCTTACCCCAGTGTCTGTCACACGGTAGATTCTAATAGATAGTGCTGAATGGGATCCCAGTGGGGCTTTAGGAATTTATTTCTGCAGCTGATGTAAGAATTAGGAAACAGGAAGGATTTCAGGCAGGAGATTCAAGGTGGAAAACTATTCCAGTAGCTTAAGAGAATGCTCAGGAGAGAGAGAAGGTGGGAGTGATCCTGAGAAAGGAAAGGAAGAAAGTAAAGAGGAGGGCTGAAGAATGCGCCAGAGGACTGGCCGCTGAGTGCACGTAGGGCTGAACATCCATCCTATTCCTTGTTGCAGACAAATGAACGATTGGCAGGGCTGCCATTGACCAAGCACAGAATTCCACAGAGTTGCTATTCAGTGAGGGCCAGAGGGACTCAGAAGGAGGAGGTAATGGCTTTACTTTTGGAAAGGTCCCACTTGAGAAATTCCTGTGCATGCTCAAAGGGAAAATTTGAAAGTAGAGTTCCCTTATGTCTCATTGGGACACACCAGAGTGCGGGCTTCTGTGGTCATTAGGATGGAGGTAATAATTCAAGCACATTGAGTAGGGGGCCTAGATCTCTGGGGAGGAATGAAGAGCTACATTTACAGGGCAAAGACTTGTGTTCAATACATAGAAAATTCAACAGCCTGAAAATGGTAGAAAAGCCAGGATTGAAATTAGGACCACAAAGGATCAGAGAAGTCATAGGAGTTTTCTCATTGAGGATTTTTGGCCCTTAGGGTAAAGTGTCAACCTGATTGGCTTTGGGTCTACCCAGGGAAGGCAGTGGCATAGTTCTGGGTGTGCCTGAGTGATCATGAAGGTGTGGTGTTGGAGTCTGTGTCTGGTTCCCCACCCTTCTTCTCTGGCACTGTTCCTTTGCTCTGTTTTCCAATCACTATTAAGTAAACAGCTTTGCTCTTCATGTACTTCCACCAAGATGTTACTGCTTTGGAAGCCACCCATCAGGGACTGAATCCCCCAATTCGTGAGCCAAGTTATGGTTCTTTTCCTTTAAGTTGTGAGCATCAGGCCTTGTGTGTTGTCAGAGAAAAGTCTGACTAATATAAGGTGAGATGAGAAGAACTCAGTACAGCCAGAAATCAAGTGAAGGCAGGTTAGAACCTCTGGATTAGATAGTCAGGAGGTCCTCGTCATTCCAGTGGAATAGTAGAGGCAGAAGACATGTCTGGAAGTTACAAGTATAGGAAGAGAAAGTAGAACAGAGGTGTAGACTTTTTATTTGGGAAAAAAAGGAAAGACAAAATAGATTTTAGCTCTAGGGAAATCATAGTTGATGAAAAACCTTTAATTTTTTCATGAAGGGGAATATGTTTGTGAGCTACTGGGAAGGAAGCTGTTACCTAAAGATTTAATGATAAACTCTTAGTTATTTATCTAATGTAGGAACAAAGTGTTTTGAATCTGAGTAAAGGAGCATTATTAAAACTGTGCCTTCTCTGGTGTAAAATAATACAGCTGAGCACAATTTGGTTATAATAGTGTCAAATGCAATCCATACAGGTGATATTCAGGCTTACTGATAACCACTTTGGTGGTCTCGGATTTTGTGTGTGTGAAGAGAGCTCTTTTCTATAATGCTATGAGCTCAAAGATATTGATGGCACCGTCTGTTTTACCATTGGTCCTAGAGATGGTTGTGTAGCCCTAAGCAGGGGGAAATCAGCTAGGGTGAGAACTTGATAGTTCTAGAATTTGAATTTCATGAAAATGTGAGGAACCCTGAATATTGTGATACCTTAGAAGATGGTTGACTTTTTCACCTTATTTTCTAAAAAATTCATCATAAACGGATATAAAACATATTAAAAAATGTAAAGGAACCTAAGAAAATATTCAAGGTAAAATCCAGGATACAATTTCTACCTAGTATGATATAAGTTTTGTGAAATTGAAAGTTATACTTGGAGATATATCTACATAGGAAAAAACCAGAAGGAATATTTATATACTAGAAATGTTTATGGTAGTTATTTATAGTGATAGACTATGAAAGATTATTATTTTCTGCTTTGTATTTTTTTAACTTGTCCAGTTTCATATAATGAGCATACATTATTTTTATAATTCTAAAATTACTAAAATCTGAACTGAAATACCATGAAAGTGTAATTGTATAGGTATTCTCTCTTATCTGCCTTTCCATTTTATTTTCACTGGGAAGGTGGATTTGGAATGACTAATTTTATAGCCCCTAGGGTTCTGTGTTCACAAACAAACCTCAGAATGGATCAAAACTGGCCCTCTTTAGGCAAATGACTAGAGCAGTGGGAGCCATCCTGTCTACCCAATAGGAATATCCCTGTGGTGAAGTGCATGGTGGTGCTCTTCCTGGACAGCCAGGCAGGGGAGGGATTGTCTATAAAACAAAATTTTTTAAAAAGTCAGGCATGGTGGCACAAGTCCATTTAGGAGTAATCTCAGCATTCAGGAGGCTGAGACAGGACAATTACCTTGAGTTCAAGGTCAGCCTGAACTACATAGTGAGACCTTGTCTCCAATAATAATAATGGTGATGATATAATAATTAATAAAATAAACCTCTCCCTTTTTTCTGCTTCCTGCACTCCTTCTTCCTTTCCCTCTCCCCTCCCTCTTTCCTTCTCTCCCTTATCTCCTCATCATATTTTTCCTACTCTTATCCCTTTCCTCTTTATCTGTAATCCTTTCTTTCTCTCCTCTGGCACTGCTTCTCCTAGTGCCAATAGTCCAATGTTCTATTGTGCTTTGAATTATACACACTGAAATGTGAAGAAGTGACTTGAAAAGCTCCATGGGCATCACTAATGCACCAGGCATTAAGAGGAGAAAAAACATGAACATTTAGACTGTGGTGTCCCAAGCATCTCTGTGGTGATGGAACTGTTGTGTGTCTTGAGTGTGGTACTGTATACACACACCCCCACACACAGGGTCAAATTGCATAGGACTACAAGTTGGGGATTTAGGGAAAAGGTGGGTGGACTATGTTAGTGTCCCTATCTGACTTGTAATACTATATTATAGTTCTACAAGATGCCTTCATTGGAAAAAACTAGGTAAAAGATACATGACATAGCTTTGTATTGCCTCTTTTAACTGCATGTGAATCTATCAAAAGTTTGGTTAAAAATAAAAATGTTAAAAGTATAAGCTTTTTCAACATAAAGACTTTAAAATAGATATTTTTAATATCAGCAGAGATCAACAAGAAGATACAGTTATGTGCCACATAATAATATTTCAATGGCAGCTGGGATGTATAATGGTGTGGTCCTATGAGATCCTGTGACCCAGTGATGTGGCCATCTTAACTCATGTAAATCCACACTGATGAAACTGACTAAAAATACTTTTGTGTGTTTGAGATATTCATGTCACATAATTTCCATTGTCCGTGTGATTTGGGATTCTACTCTGATAGTAAAAAATGAAACAATATCTATTAAGAAATTATTATATATTAGACACTATGGTAACTGGGCGCTGTATACACATTATTCTTTCTTAATCAGTTCATCAGCCTCCTGAAAGGTAGTATTATCCTCATTTGACAGAGCAAGAGATAGAGGCTCAAAAAAGGTAAATAATTCACCCATGTGCATCCCACTAGTAACTGCCCAGTGAGGAAACAACCCAGGTGACCTAACTCCAGAACATGCACACATAATCCAGGTGCTACAGTCCTTTGCTATTCCATTATGCAACATATTTGCCTGTAGTGATATCAAACTCAGGTAGGTAGAAGTGTCTCGTTCCTCCTAGTCTTCATTTTTTTACATTGTTCCTTGGAGGATTGTTATTCTAGGGGTTAATTTACATGCCCAGTTAGCTACATGCCCAATTTTACCCTGTCTAGTCCATTGAGTTCACTTCCTGGTACATAAAGATGTATAGCTTTTAAAATTGGACTACTTCTCACTTATTTAGTGAGATTAGGGGGACTTTTCTATATCGTCTGTTCATACAGGGCCTGGGATTAGCTACAGATTAATTTTTCAGCCAGAACTGAGAAAGTGTAATAAAGATGAAAGGACCAGAATCTGGGCAGAACTTGGCTTCTGGAACCAGGACAGCAGTTAAGGAAGAGCTTTGTAAGTGGGAGCAGAAAGTGATTTAAACCAGTAAATGCACCCATATGGAGAAGAGCAGAACAAGACTGGCCCAGGCACTGGCACATGTAAAGGAAATGACGGGTTGGTAGCAGAGGAAGATACAGCGGAGAACAGGTCCAAGACCAAGGGGATGACAGTATTGAAGACAGTTTCTCCATAGCTCTAGGTATCATATGTGCTTTGCATGAGAAGCATCCGGCTCTAGGATGTGGACAGCAACACACACATCACCCAGTTGGTCCTGGTTCCAAGTTGTTGGATGACTTTAACCAATTAACCTTGAATGTCTTAGTATTATATGTGGTTGCTTTTGGTTTGGGGATACAGTGGACTCTTGACTGCTGTGTGGAATCTGGAAATAACCTTAGGTGCCTATTTTAATCTTGGAACAAGTACAGTGGTTATGAGTTACTGCTGACTCCCCACCCCTGACTGGACCCATGCAGCGCTGAGCTTGAACTTATTGAGGTACAGAGAGACAGTTTCCAGGTGATCGTTGGGAAGATGCTGAGCATGTGCTGAGAAACTGGAGAGTCTGGAGATTGCTGACCTCTTGCAGGTCAGCTTGATGTATGCTTGTGTGTGTTTTTATGGGGAACTTTGTTCAGGGTTGGAAAAGAATTGCACGGCTAGTTAAAGTTAGCTCTACAAAGATTGCCTTGCAGGGAAAATGAAAGAGAACTTTCACAACCAGTCACAGGGGAGAGAGGTCATTGCAGAGGGAGGAGCAGGAGATGATGTGGGGAAAAAAATAATGAGAAGAGCACTGGCATGATAACAGACTGCCTCAAAGAAGGGAAAGAGGAAAGGATTGTAGGCTGCTCTGGGACTGTCTAAGCTGCGTGAAATGTGCAGATAAAAGGTAGCACGGCCATCTTATTAGAATCAGGGGATGGCTACACTGCATGCTTTCCTTCCCCACCTCCTTTCCTAGGCACTAAAATCTCCAACCTGAGGCCATTCGGGATGTGAGATGAAGAAAAAAGAGATGCCTATTTTGGAAGCAGCAAAATCCACACTCATTGTGGCAATATTGATCAAGTGGAGAAAGCTTTATTTGAAACTATTTCCCCCCTTAGACCTCATTACCCACATCTGCCATTGAGTCATGTCCCCAGTCAGGATGTTGCCCAGTGGCCCCCACCCCTGTTCAATGTGAGACAATGCAGTGTCCTCTAGGAACTCCTCCCTGGTGAATCCCCCCTGGTCTCAGCTCAATGCATGGAAGAAGAGAGGCAGGGAGAAAAGGGCAGTCCTGGGAACAGCTTGTGTGTGCCATCAACATATTTCCTCTTCCTTTGATGCGAAGGATTCTATGCAGAAAAGCCACTGTCAGCTGCAAAAACATGGTAATAAGTATATTTTTTTCCTGCTGAAATGAAGCAATTATTGCAAACTATGCAAACACCTCAGAGAACCCAATGGTAACCAGAGCAATTTGCTGTGAAGTTTGTTTCCACTGAAATAGCAAGACATTCCATGAATCCAGTCTTGAAGCAAGATTGCAGACCTGGAGGAGGGTCATGTGCCATTCAGCTCTGACAAGGACAGACTCTGAAATTTTGGAGCAAGAGAGAGAGCTAGGGAAAAGGAGCGAAGTGTAAAGCAGAGCCCTGGGACATTGCAAAGGCCTGCTGAGCCTTACTGAGTCACCTGGTAGATAGCATCATGGTCCCACTGAGGACTGCTGTACCCTCCAGAATCATCAGCAACAAATCAAATTCCTACCATAGAAAAGGGGGCTGCTTATTCTTACTTTGGAAGTCTTCTGGTACCCAGCAGTTGTCCAAATGTTTGCAGAACTTAGGTGAGGACTTGAGGTGATGAATAGTTGGCACACCTAAACTCCTGTCTTTGAAAAGTTCCCACTCTATTTCTTAGCACATGCAACACAGACAATGCCCGCCTTGCTAATTAGAATAATAATGGATTAATAAAATGCACACAGTCCCCACTGAAGCCAAGAGTACCATTCACACACTGACCCTTGTAGGGTTTGGCTTGTGAATATTTGCATCACTTCTACCCTGAAGAGGGGTCTGCAGGCCAGCACAGTTAGAATTGCTGGAAGCTTGTTAGAAATGCAGAATCTAAGGCTCCATCCAGACCTGGTGAGTCAGACATGTATTATAACAAGATCCCAGCTGATTCCTGTGTGCATTAAAGACTGAGAAGCTGCCTTAGATGACATCAGTTTTGCTCTTCTCAGTTGGCATTACTGTGGAACAAACGCTGTCCTTGAAATAAGCCCTAGATTTAGATCTCAACTGCATTACTTAGTGAAGTCAATCAAGAAATTCAGCTTCTCTGAGACTCAGTTTCTCAGCTGTGAAATCCAAACACCACAGTGATTGTGATAATTCAGTGAGCTACACAGAATTCCACTTCGCTTGATCAATGTCACCTCTCTTAAATTCAGCCAGGCTGTCACAGCAGTCTTTTTTTAAATCATGTCTGCTTCATAATTAAAGGCAAGATACTGGCTTATTTCTTGGTCTGCTGAACCTGTATTGGAGGTAACTGAGAACTGGACCTTTCACATTTCTTTTCTCTAAAGTGGACTCAAGCAACTGCCTGGGCTGTGAACTTACAGAGTCTTGGATGAAGACTCAGCTCTGCAATGTGCAGCTTGGTAGCAGTTGTCTAATCTTTTCAAACCTTTGTTTCCTTGTCTTGAAAATGGAGCTGGCAAATCTGTGAGATTGGGTCACTGTGAGGACTAGACAAGATGTGTTCATCTCAAGGGGCAGAAACTTACATATGGTAGGACCACCATACATGTATATATTTCCTTCCTTTTTTAAATCTAGAAATGTGTCAGGGACACATGCATAATATTTGATTATCTTTTTCTCACTAGTCACTTTAGAATCAGAGTTAATGTTATGTTAGACACTCCAGCCCAGATAGTAAAACCATATATGTGTGTGTGTATATATATATATATATATATATATATATATATACACACATATGGCTTACTTTAATAAATTAACTTTGAAATATTAATTTATTAAAGTGAGTCCTATTTTACACTTAGGAGTTTGTTCTCACTTGCTCTTTTTTTTTTTTTTTTTTTTTTTTTTTTTTTTTTTTTTTTTTTGTGGCACCGGGGATTGAACTCACAACCTTGTGCCTGCTAGGGCAGGCGTTTAAGGCACTGAGCCAAACTCCCAGGCCTAGTTTTTTGAGGCAGGGTCGCACTGTGTAGCTCAGGCCAGCCTTACGCTCGCGTTGTAGCCCAAGCCGGCCTTGAACTCACAACACTCCGCCTACCTCAGCCTCCCGAGTGCTGGGATTATCACTTGCTCTTTTTTTGATTTTTATTGCTTATTTTAAAGGTCTCTTTGTGGGTTATCTTTCTTCTCTAGGTCTTCTTGAGGCTTCTGGCCAAAAGCAATAAAATTCTGACCTGGTAATATCCTTATTAATAATTTTGCACATCTCATGTTACTTCATATGTACCCATCAGTGAGAAAAAATTTAATATTAATTTGTTTTATTGATATATAAGTAAGTTAGGGAAAGAATGCAGAAGGGACAGAAAATAATGAGTGAGTGATCCTAAGTAGTAGAAGAGGAAAATATTCAGAAGTATAATTAAAGTTGAAAAATCCCTTGAGCTGAACTTTGTAAGGTAGTGGAATAATCAGTGAGTATGGGAAACTTGGGTAAACTGTCTGACCTAGTAGAGGAAGTCAGAAAGATGAAAACTTTTCTACTCAAAGCAGTAGGAGAAGCATATACCAGTATAAAAAGACTCATGAGTGATTTTCATCTTGTCTTCTTCATCCTCAGCCATGCTAACATGCAAAAATGGCAGACAGATGGAAAAGTACTTTTGCTTTTAAACAGTGGTAGAGAAGGATATTCCATGCTGTCTTGATTGCAATCAGCTTTCCAGTTTTTAATAGTTTCTAGTCACGAAGAGCTTGTCCTGAAATCTCAGCTAAGTCCCATCTTTCTTGTTCAATGCTTAATTTCATAGATAGCTTACTGCCAAGTGCTGGAGTTTAAAAATGCCATCGTGGGCCATTCCTGCATTGAATAGAGTGTGGAGTTGTGCATCTCTTCAGCTATTGTTTGAGTGTGAATGTGCATGTGTGTGAAAGTATGATTTCTTTCAGATCATTTTAAAAGTTTTATCATGTATATCTCAGACATCTTCTAACAGTTTGTCACAAGTGTAGCATCAACGATTTTTATGAACACCTTCCTCTTATTTCTGTTCTATTCTTTGGGGGAAATGAATTTCTTAGGTTTGTTACTTACTTCAAGCTTCAAATGGATTCTTCTGATTTTGGCATGCTGGTTTTGAAAAACTGATGTTCATAATTTAATGAATTTTGATTTTGTCTAGTCTCAATTTAATTCTTTTTTTATTTTAGCAAAGAAAAAAATAGAAAAAAAAAGACATATAAAACAAAAACAACAAGCAAAAGAGACAAACAAACGACTAGAGTAAATACACTACAGTAACATTGCAGGTTTACAAAACTGGATGACAGAAACTTGACAATGCTTGCAATATTGCGCATCGCTATCTTTAAAATGGTTACTTACATTAACAGATATAGACATGTAAAATTAATCTAATAATATGAGCATTAACTGTTCTTTCTCAACAACGAATAGATTCAACAGTGTGTTCGTTCTAGTTATCTTACATTACATATATACAGGTTTATATCTTTTCCTCTTCCCTTTTCTCTTTCCGCCTTTTCCCTTCCCAGTTACTCTTGCTCCTTGAGCTGTTCTTCACCCTTACGTAGTATTTATCTGTGTAAGAAACGGAAAAGTATATATGATCTCAATTTAATTCTACTAAACTTAAAGTCCAGTAGATACAGCTATAGCTATAGCTGTAGATGTGGATATGGATATGGCTGTGGACGTAGATGTGGATGTGAATATGTAGATATTTCTTTCCCAGATGTTTTTTGGAAATAGCTCCACATTCTGTTGAACTTCTGTTACTTCTATTTTTCTATATGCTGATCTGTCTTATTTCCAGCTCACTTTTCTTTACCTAATCACAAAGTTGGAGTTCTTCAGGACTCAGCCTATGACCTCTGCTTATTTTCTGCCTGTTACTTTCATATGCTGTGACCCACTCTTTTGGTTTCCGTTGCCATCTAAATCCCAACTGCTGAATCTATATTTTAACTGATGATTTTTTTTTTTTTTGGAGCTTGAGAATTTTGTGTTTGTATACATGGTTGCTGAATATGAGCACTTTTATATGTATTAATCACTTTCACATTATTG
Organism: Dasyprocta punctata; assembly: GCA_004363535.1. Lineage (NCBI taxonomy): Eukaryota > Metazoa > Chordata > Mammalia > Rodentia > Dasyproctidae > Dasyprocta > Dasyprocta punctata. Next base: position 24,917 of record RJWM01004117.1, read on the forward strand.
CCCCAAAATACCTATGGTGGTTAATACATTGTGTCAATTTGAGAAGTTCAGAAATTTAACCAAGTAACTCAGCAGTTCTGTATCTTGGGCTGTAAAGGACATGCCCTGTGGTTGCTGTTTACACTCTAGGATGTTGCAATGGTTAATTTATTGTGTCAATTTGAGAAGTTTGGAAGTTTAACTAAGTGACTGGGGGGAGGACAGTGTTCTTCCTTTATAAACTTGAGCTGGTGCAAGAGGAGGGTAGGGAGATGGTGTGGTTGCTACACCTGCTATAAAGTGGGTACCCTGCTTGTACTATAAAGGAGAAAAAGATGCTTGTTTTCCTTTTACATGTGTTGCTTTTGCTGTCATCTGCTGCTTTGAACTATTGCCCCTCTGTCATGTGCCACCCTGTCTTGGAGCTAGTTAATTATGGGCTGAAACCTCCACAAACTGTGAACTAAATAAACCTTTAAAACTTATGGGCTAGGTATTTTGTCGTAGCAATGAGAGAAAAGTAACCAAGACAATAGTTAAGTAACTAACTGAGAAAGAGTAAAGATTTATTTAGCTCATGGTTTTAGAGGTTCAAGAGCACAGTGGTGCCAGCTTCAGGTCAAGTTAATGGGGGGCACAGCTGACGGCCCATCATGGCAGAATCTGTAGCGAGATGAATGCTCACATCTCAAGCTGGAAGCAAAGAGAGAGGGCTGCTAAAGTCTTACAATCTTTCTGTACCTAATAACCTAAGGACTTTTGGCAAGGCCCCAACTCCCAAAGATTTCACTACTTCCCAATAACCACCCACGGGGGCAAGCTTTTGCATATGAACCTTTAAGGGGACACTCAAATTATACCCAGACCATAGCACTGTATTTTACAGACAATGAAATTCATATGTCCTGAAATACACTTACTACTTTTTCCTTTGTCTTCCGAATCTGTTCCTTTCGTTTCCCTACATTAATTAAATTGCGCCATTAATTATTCACAATTAGCAGGGGTTGAAACATCCCAGATGCTCCTTGTCAGATGAATGGACAAACAAAATGTGGTATGTTCACACAATGGAATAGTATTCAGCCTTAAAAATCAAAGATCTTAGTATACATGTTACAACATGGATAAACCCTGAAGACATGTGCTAAGTGAATAAACCAGTAACAAAAGAGTAAATGCTGTATAATTTTACTTATGAGAGGTGTACACAATTGACATGCTGTCAAATACATGTAGGGAAGAAGGAAAATGTCAGGTGCTAGATGTTGGAGAAAAATTAGTGTTTAATCGAAACAAAAGTTCAGGTGATGAAGATGCTCAGATATGGGTGGTGGTGACGACTGTGCAACACTGTGAATGTGCTTAGTGTCCCTGAACTATTCACTCAACACTAATCCAAATAGTAAAGTTTATGTTATGTATATTCAACTAACATCGAAAGAAAAGACAGGAAAATTCAGCGAACGTGTTAAAAGTCTCCACAGAAAGAAACTTTCCCAAACACAGAATGTGAAACATGCCATAGAACTAATGATGAAATTTGAAATGAAATTTGTCTAGAAATCAGAAACATGAAAAAGGGAGGAAAAAAGAGGGATATTATTGTGGAATGAAATATAATAAAGAAATAAAAAAATAAATAAGTTGAAAAAGTAAGCAAATGACACTACTTGTCTTCTTGGCATCAAGTCAGGAGCTAGAAATCATACTTGAATCTTCTTGCCTCCTATATCCCTATGTGTCTGCATGTCTACCCAGTAGAAAATTTGTTAGGTCCTGGTTTAATAGTGTAAAACTTAAAAGAGATTGACTAAGGGAGATATTTTCATTTTAGAGTTGAAAAGAAGGCTTTACAAAGAAGGTAGGAGATTCTAAGAACCTGGAGTGCTGGGTACATGGAGTTAGCTAAGAAGTGATTGTTGGAGGTTAGACTCTTGATGGAAGGACACAGTGAGAAATGCTGAGGGGCGATGGGAAGAAGCTGGACACATGGGTTTCAGTGACGGATGGTGAGCCACAGGGAAACATTTTGCCTGACAAGTCTGGTCATGCTGCCTTCTTGTTGAAGTGGGTCCCCTGGAGTGGCATGTACCACATTCCACTCTGTTGGAGACATTTTTTTTTCATTTGTCGGTAAGTTGGTGTTTGTACACATTTGACATTCTATAATCTGGGAGACTCAAAAAGAAATTTGAGTGAATTTAATTCTGGTAGTTTCTGGAAAATAGGAGTCATGATATGCAAAGAAAGGCAGAACTGAACAAGATGGTGATTATGAAAGGATGCGTCAAATAGGGAAGCGAGTAGCCTATTTAATCAGTTTTCCACCTGAGGAAGAGAAGAAAGAAGAGAATTTTCATGCAATATCTTGTCTTCCAAGGCTACTTAATGGATGCAATCCAGCTGAGCAAATAAAAGTATATCACTGATAGAAGATGCAAATAGTGTACACTTGCTAGATGGAGAACTTGGACTGAAATGCAGTGAAATCTCCATTTTGAGAACTAGGGTTCTATAACCAATGAAGAAGAAGCTTACTCTCAAACACGTTCAAAGCATATTTTCTGTTATGTGGTGGAACATCAGCCCTTGGTCAAATTGATCACAGCTCTTTTCTCTCTGAATCAGTCTTTTAAGTCACCTCTTCAATGATAGTTTATTACTTTCCATTCTGTTTTCTTTCTTTGAGGGAAGAGTTTGTCTAAAATCATCAATCAGCATTCCAACAGAAAACTGGTAACATACTCCAAATGAGTACCGTGGAGTTATTTAGGAATTATTAAAAAGAAAGGCAGGGCCTTTCATGACAGAAATACTGCAGTCTCCTTACGCCTGAAGGGTAAAGAAGGCAGCAGCTACTGGAAGCCAATATGGGGTTGGAGAGACCTCTGCCCTTCATAGAGGAACACAGCCAAGCCATGGCCAGCCCATCAGGGGAATCTCATTCTTTCATCCCTTTGCTCTCCTGGAAGCAGTCAGAAACGTGATGGGAACAGAACCATGAGAATTTCATAGCAGTCAGGACTGAACAAGAAGAACAAACATGGACATGGGGTGTCAAAGTAGAAAACAGAACATCCTTTCTGGGTGTCCATGTAGGCCTCTTGCCATCTCCACTTTGGTGTCACCATTTTTATCCTGAGCACAGTTTGGTTTTTGAAAAATAAATTCCTTTTCCTTATTCTGGTTTCATAGTATTTGCACTTCTTCATTCATTTGAAACTTGAAAACAACAGCGTTTTATCGCTAAGTCAGCTCCATTCAGAAATAACACAATACATAATGTACTAGGAATACCCAGGCCTAAGGTTATTCCTAGTGCTCATTAGGATTTGGTCAGTTTGGCAAGACTCTTCACTTCTAATGGGCTCACAAATGCTGCCCATGCAGCTGGTCTCTGGGACAAATTTGACACTACTTTGAACCACTTGAATAAGTGGTTATTAGATAAAGAGCCAGCTGCCCCAAATTAGATAGGTGAGGTAGTGGGAGGGCCTACCTTTCTGTCCCATGGACTGCCATCTGCTACTTAATTATGTCTCAGCTTTGCCTCTAGTTCTCAGGATTCAGGTGTGCCATATACGTCTCTAAGCCTCAAATTTTCTGTCTTCTACGTGCAATACCATCCTGCTCTCTCTCTGCACTTGAGAAGGAATGGAGGCAGCACTCTACCATACTTATCTCCTGGGAATGATGTTTTGTAAGTCTTTATCTCTCTGCTTCACTGGCACTGTCCTTTGTTTGAATGCTATTTAGCTTGATGCTTTACCTGAGCCAAATAGGCTGCTGATGTTTGGCGACTGTATTGATTGAGTTGCAGGAAGTGAGGCTTCCCTTTGGCAGTGCAAGGTATCACAGACTGAAACTTTGGGTTATTTTAACATATCCTTCTGCTTATTTCTCAAAACAATTTCATCAAAGCTTGGGATCAACACTGACACAGTAAGTGTCTAGTTTATCAGAAGCTTAAGGCTTCACAAATAGTAAGAAAAGTGTAGGGGAAGGAGGGAGGCTTATTCCTCCAAACTTATAACAGGCAGTGAACTGCAGTAAGCCTCTGAAAGCTTCGACTTAGGGTACTTACAAATTAGAATGAAAGAGAGTTGACTTTCGGAAACTTGTGGACGTCACCGGACATTGCATTCATAGACTGAAACAGCAATGAGGCCAGTGGAATTAAGAATATTGGGAGCTAAAGTAGAGAAGAGGAATCTAATGGATGAATTTGTGTCATAATTAACTGAGAAAAGCAACAACAGTTAAGAAAATAGCAATCTTAACCCAAATAATATAAAAATTGTATTTATGGAGTCTTACAATATGGCCAGTTCTCTATACATATTCTTTAGATCATCACACCTCCTGTGAAGAGCAGCATAATGATGACGAATACTGACTCTAAATGAGATCGTGTGGCCCAAATCTGGTGTGCACCAATTCTGGTAATGAGGCCTGAGAAGCTGTTTGTCTCTGTGCTGCATGTTCTTTACTCAGTGAAATGGTCATGAGCAACCTCACAGAGCTGTCTTGAATAACGGAGTTGATACATGGAAATTACTGGAAAAAAAATGTCAGGACATGCCACTTTTCAGTCCTTGCAGAAAATGATTATTATTGTCTAATCAGGGTTATTTCCTACATAAATATGTTTTACCCCCACAAAGCTGTGGTTTATCCTCTCTAGTTTGGGTGGAAATATCTTTACCAACAGTTTGACCAAGTTTACTTATGGTGTGTGTGTGTGTGTGTATCTTAATAGCACGGAAATATACACAGGATATTTATCACTTATGTTCCCAGTGTAATACGCATCTGTCTGGAAGAGCATATGAAAAAAAAATATTTTGGGCCATAGAACATACTGCTCTTGATTTCTTAGTGACTGAAGGGAGAGAGAAGTCACTATTAAGGTAGAGAATGTCCCTGCTATCGGTAGTACATAATGACTCTCTGTTTCTGGCACAGATTTCCTTGGGGAACAAAAAGAAACTAAACCCTCTTAAGGAACCATTTGCCCTTGAATCTGTAAGGTATTTCAGGTGTGTTCTGTGAGACTCAAAATGTAATTATTACTGCGTATCCAGTGTTACATCAAGTATTGGCTAAATCCCATACAAGCACATTATTTAATCTTCTCTGTCTCTTTTGTGGTAGCTGAGTGTTGTCACATAATCCCCCATCAGTGAAGAAATGATGGGCCTCGCATTCCTAAGTGACTCACTGTTCAAGGGCAAATAGCAGATCAGAGAGAGAACCATTGCTCAACTCCCTAGCTGGTGAGTCTCCATTTTGTCTATTAACTCTGGCAGCTGGGCTAAGTAGTTGTAGAGGAATGCCATTTGTGAAAAGAGAAACTCATTTCGAAATGATACTTGACTAAAGATGTGGTGATCGAGAAGGGATAAAGATAATGCCCAGAGGTGTATGATTTCACAGTTACAAAGCTGGGGGAGACATGGGCATCATCTCATCTAAATCTTTTCATCTCACGGTGGAAGAAGGAAGGGTCTAGACTTCAAGGTCACTTGTATAGTTAATGTCAGAACTGAGACAAGAACCTCTTTTTTGGTCCATCATTCATTCCACTCTTTCACTTTTCCCACAAAGTACAGTCTTTTTCAACTGGGAATGACGGTGTGTGTAAGAGCCTGTGACAGTCTTCTAGCAGGAAATAGTTAACCTGAGGTAAGCATCCTTTTAAGCTATTGAAATCATTTATTGATGCTGAAACACTGGTGAATGTATGTAAAGAATATTAATAGATATCATATGCTACTAAAGCTCCCCTTATTGACTTCTGCATCACAACATAAACATATGTGGTCCAATAAAACATGACTTTATCTTCATAGCATTAGGAATAAATTATTAAGTCCTTAAACTCTTTTTTATAAACTGCAGTAATTTTACTAGTTTGATTTGAAAAAAAGAACATCAAACCTTCCATGGGACTGTAATTAAAAGTAAAGGGATATGCAGCAGTTTTTTAAGCCAAAACCCTCAGGAGATTAATTTTTTTAAAAAACTAACAAATATGTTGTGTTTACTGAGGGGCTCCTGTTTCCTGAAAATAGCTTTCAAGGGGGCTGTAAGTCCTATGGTTGTGTTGGTGCCTCCCCAACTGCGGCTGAGGTCTATGCTGTGCAGAGACTGCCCAGTGCAAGTGCCACACCATGCTTCAGAGGTTGTCAGCAACTGTCACCCAGGCCAAGGCGTCTTGTTTTTCTGTATCAGCTATGTCTGAAACCAGCCTGGCCCGTAGCAGGCCCTCCAGGAATACGTGCTGGTTGAGGAACCAGACTGCACTATGGGGTCTACCCTCTGATACTAAAGCATCACCTTTGAATTTTTCATTGAGTTGGCTTAGGGATCTGCTCAGAGCTCTTAGACACCGTGAGTAAGGAGAGACAGACAAAAGGGCTAAGTTTGATGAGCGAGGTCTTTTGTGTCAGCCAGACATAAATTTTAGTGATGGTCTCAGATCCGTTGTCACTTTGACCTGCATTTCTTTAAAAATGATAATACCTACTTTTCAGTAGCTGGCTTGAAAACCTGGTGTTAAACATTTAAATGACCTAACTAGGGCTTGGAGAGATTGTTCTTCTTATTCCCTTCTGCTTAACCCTTGGACTGGAGAATCCATCAAGCTATTAAGTTTGATTTATCTATTGTTTTTTCATATGGGCATAATCATTGAATATCTGCTGCCCCATCTCCATGGCTCACTGTATCTTCTCTGTTCTCACATTAAATCCACTTTAGGCCAAAGGAACTGTGGATACTCTTCCGTTACCAGCTTCCTTCCAGTGTGGTTTCAGTCTGTTTGCCTATCCTTTGTCCTGTTACTCCTGCCAGAGTCCAGAGGAAAAGTATCTATCTTGTAAATTTGTATGCAAGGGCAAGGCTGACTCCAGATCTTCTTTAACCCGGCACAGTTTACTGTAAAGTTGTTTCTCAATTCTAGTTTCATGCAGTCCTCAAATATAATTTCGCATCATCTGTTTGCCTTTGCACATCATTAGGAGTCCGAGAGTTGTTCTCAGATCTTCTCTGTTGGGAGCTGTGAACACGTGAGGTCTTCAGAAGGCCAAAACCAATTTGCATTGCTCAGGGCTCTCTGCATGGATGGTCTCGTGGGGAGTAGCACTTCCATGGTGCTTTTCACCATCAAAGCTTTCTGAAGACATTAGCTGCTTCTTTAACACAGTTTGAGGGCAAGTAGGTATGGCTATCCTTTTGGAATGCGGGGAAACTGAGGTGTGGATTATCCCAGCTCACAGCAGCATCAGCTGTGGCCAGCGAGTGTCTTTCTGGGGAGGCCTTTCTCTAGTCTGAGGTATGATAACTCAAAGCAGCATATGTGATTTGCAGTTCTTTTAAAGTCTTTTGGGTTGGCACCACTGTTTTTTGCCCTCTTTGGGTATTGGCTAAATTCTGTACTGAGAAGAATGATTCTAGGAGCTTCTAAAAGCAGATCTAAGAGAAGGTAGACACATTGAAAATAGGTTCCAAACATTTTTCAGCCTGCTTTTTTTTGGAAGGTCTCTCATAAACCACCCCACTAGTACCATTATTTATGAAAGTATACTGGCTAGACTGAAAAAGTGATCTGACCCAATGGTGACAATTATTATTACTTTGTACCCTCACTACCCCAGCTATTGAAGACATTTTTCAGGGAATAGGGTGTTATATTTTTATTGCACTTGGGATAGTTTCTAATATTAGGATAAAATTGAAGTTGAACAAAACACATTCTGGTGGGCAATGCAGACATTTTGGCAGAGGCCATTGACCTGAGTAGGAAAGTGTGTGAAATCATTGACAGAGCCTAATGAATCAGATGACCCCGAATTTCAATCCTTCCCTCTCTTATTAACTGTATAATTTGCATAGGTGTCATTGTCTCTTAGAGTACGCACCCTGCTCTGTAAAATGCAGCCAGTAGTATCTACCTTAGGAAGCTATTATGAAGATTACATAAATATTTAACTCTACATTCACTCATAATAGATAGTTTAAAAGTTTAGTTTCCCTATTCCCTCCCTTTACTGAACCTCGAGGGCAGACTTCTGTATTCTCTCCATAGACCTTACAGATGGAACACAAAGGACAAACACCCAATTAGTCCAGATCCCAAAATGATGTATGTTCCTGAATCTGTCTGATTGCTCTTTATAATTAGTGGAACCCAATTCAGATACAGCACTCTGGCAGCAATCAATTTGAAAATGACAGACATGAGCTCACTCATTACCCTAATAGGTCCATTTTTAGTATATAAAAACTGAGACCCAATCTTGCCTTGGGGCACAGAGAATTGAGCACCTTGGTTCCTGCATAAGAATGTGACATTTATACACTTGTGTTCCTCATTTGCAGGCTGGTGACCAGTTTCATAATCAATGATGAGGGAAGATAAGGCAAGAAAGGAAAGGCTGCCTGTGGGTAGAATCATTCTTTGCCTTATTGACAGGGCATCTCCTCCACTAATTTGTCTTTCTCTCCCTGTCATGTCTTATGGGCAATTTTTAGAACTTAGACATTTTTTAAAATGCCCTATACATACATCCATTACATAACATTCATATAAACTCATATATCATAAGCCTAGAGGCCAATGGGTTTCAATAAAGATAGCAGCCATTGTAATCATGATCTTGATCAAGAAACAAAAATGCTCTCTCCCCAAAATCGTCCTTGTGACCCCACTCGCCTCAGGAGAGCCACTAACTTGATTTTAATATCGTAGTTGTGTTTGCTTGTTGTATAATTTTGTATAAAGGAATTCTTACAGAGTCAACTTTCTGGGACCATGACTTCTTTTACTTTATGGCTTTCATGAAAACTTGCTCATTATTGAGAGTACCTATAGTTCATTCATTATCACTGCGAAATAGCATCGCAGTGTGTCACTGTATCACAAGGTATTTATCCATCCTACTTTTGATAGCCATTGGGGTAGTTACCGATTTGGGGCTATTTTTAATAGGACTGTTATGAACAAACTTAATGGGCCTTTTTGACTCATATATAAATATATTTTAATTAGTTACAGATCAATAATTGGATCTCTTTGTTTGCCTGTTTTTTGAGACAAGGTTTCTCTATGCAGTTCAGACTGGCCTTAAACTCACTCCTTAAACTCACTGTGTATCCCAGGCTGGCCTGGAATTTATGGCGATGCTCTTGGTTCAGCCTCCCTAAGTGCTGGGTTTTCAGGTGTGCCCCACCATGCCTGGCCTATTTCTGGCTTATATGGTAAGTGCTAACTTTCGTAGCTACTGTCAAATAGTTCTCCAAAGCTAATTTGTCACATTTTTAGAAGAAGAAAGCCATTTTAGTGGTAAAAGACCCCAACTTCAAGTTGATATCAGTAATCAACTTATTGTATACTTAGAAGTGGAGTCATCTTCCCTGACTTGCAGTTTATGTGCCACTCACTAATAGTTTCATTATCCAAATTCATCTCAACAGTTAGTAATCCTTACCCAGTGGTAATGACATTTCCCTCTTCCTAGATTCTGAAGGAAAGGCATTTTCTATGGAGCTACCAACCTTTCCCTGCATGTCAAACCCTCAGCTTGTTCATTTTTACAGTATAATAAAGACCCACTTTCAAAAATTGGCCAGCAGGGGATTGGGGTGTCTGTGGAAGAATTCTATATGTATGCACTTTCTAAGCTATCTTTACCCTGCTTGTTCTGTTCTAGAAATGTATTACTAGGAGCTGTCACTTGTCTTAAATGTTCTAATGAATGATACTTAGTTGCCTAAGGCTTGAAAGAAACCAAAGAGTATGGATTTTTTAGATGGAAAGGAATAGATGTTCTGCTGTAACAAAAGCATCACCAAATGCCAGCTAACTGACCTCATTTCTCTGTTTCCAGTACAGTGAAATTTCATTATTGTCATCATCTGCCTTAACTAATTTTTATTATCTGCCCATAAAGCACTGAGGAGTTCACAGTGGAGTGCAGTGCAGTGGAACGCGTGTTAGAATTAGAATTAGGTGCCAAGGAACAAGCCTTGTCTGCCAATTGCTAGTTTTGTATTCTTAGGACAATCACTTCAGTCACTTCAGTGTCCGTAATTTGAAAAAGGAGGGATTACGTTCCATAATGAATAAGAGTGCTTCTTGTTTTTAAAAAGCTTCAGTTTAAAATTTTAAGTAGCTTGGGTGTGTCAGTTAAAATGAATATAATCAAATTTTTCTTTTATTTATTTTATTCACGCCTTATGAAGATAAATCCTCATACTTTTCTGAGTTCAATAACCTTCAATCACCTTTATGGATATTCTTAAATAAATAAGAGAAGAATGCTCCTCCTAAGTAAATTAAGACAAATAATAAAAATCTTTATAGCTCCCAGTGGTTCTTTTCTTTGGTCTTTCTTCAGTTAGCAAAAGGGGAAGTGGAGCACAGGATGGGAAAATCCACAAGGCAACAATATTGGCAAAATATTGAATTTTCTAGACCTTAAATATCTTCTTAGTTTTTATTTTTAATATTAATGCTTATTCATTCAGAAAAATCCATTAAGCACTGGCTATATGTCAGGCACATATGATAAATAGGTTAATAGAAACTCTCATAGTCAATGAAAATCTTTGGTTGTCTCGTGTTTAAAAACACAATCGATCGGATATTTTATTTTCTTTTTAAAACATTAACAGCAGATAATGAAAGATAGTATATGTTCACGGTAGAAAGTTTCAGATCTGATTTTCTAATGGACTGTTAAGATCATAAAATATAAACTATGACTTTAAAGAAATATTATATGTTAATTTATTCTTTTTTGCCTGCCTGTTTTCCCTGGAATATAATTATAGTAAAAGAAAAAAAAATGGTAAAAATGATATTTTCAGAGGAAAAACGAGAGTACATAAAAATCAACTTTGGAATTTCTTCAACATAATACTTCTTGTTTAATTTTTAATTATAACAGTATAAGAGATTATATCCACTGTGCTAATAATAGATGTCACTTAATAGGAATGTATATATTTTCCTAGTAATGTGTGTGTTATTCATAGAAAAAATAGTCTTTCATGAAAGGACAGCTGGTCCTTTAAGAAACAGAAGCCTCCTGTGTTGGAGGAGCTGTTAAAAGTGGTTTTGATTTGCTGCCCGAGGTGCACTTACAGGCCCATTCTGCATTAATAGAAGGTGATCTGGAAACCTTCCTGACCTCTTGGAACCTAAATCATGGACTAGGTCATTGTAGAGAGTAGGGATGAGTAGACAGCCAGTTAGCACAAGGCCATAGCAAGATCTTCCTTTGTGATCTACTGAGGGACACACATTACCTTGTCCATAGGCAGGTAGAGAGAGAATGGTTTATCACAATAGATTATGGGCAATTATTTTATCTTAAATCATTCTTTTACCATGTTCTTCTGTTCTCCTTCCTTTTTCTTCTGTGTCCTAGTACTTCCCTTTGTTCCCTTTTTCCCAGCCAAAATGTGCTTATTTTACATTGACCATTTCACACCCAACACAGTAATAAGTTACCATATCACTGTATGGACAGAGCACAGTGACTGATTCAGGAGTTCCAGGGGAATAAATAGTAATAAATAAGAATGCTAGCATAAGGGCTTCATTAGTGTCAGGCACTGTATCATTTTTATGTAATCTTTAGGACAGACTTCTGATAAAGGCACATCTAATGCTATGATGATCTGTTTCTGCTCACAGTTTTGCCACCAAATGTGTGAATTTTTTTTTTCCATATTAACAACCAGTTCTCCAACTCTTCAGGTACCAAGCAGGTGTCTATCAATTCAGTTCAATTCAATTCAATTCAATTCAATTCTAATGTGGATTACTTGGAGTTAGTTTAAGATCTCAGAAGACCTCATATGACTGTCCCCTTTTTAGAAGCCAGCTACAAGTCTAGACTACCCATACTTCTGAGAAATTAGCTATATAATTGGTGGTGGGAAAGTATCTCCCAACACACTCTTCAAGTTCTATAATTTGCTAGAATAACTCACAGAACTCAGGAGAACGTGTTACTTACATTTACCAATTTATTTTAAAGATAGCTTTTAGGGACAGCTAAATGAATGCCAGGTATCCATCCAGCAAGTTATGAGAAGGTGTGGGGAGACTTCTGCTTTTCCCTGATGTACTTCTCAGTGTGTGTGCCAACTCAGAAGTTCTCTGAAGTCTGTTCTTTAGGGGTTGGTTGTATGGAGGCTTCATTATGTAGATATGGTTGATTAAATGATTTGTCATTGGTGATTAACTCAATTACTAGCCTTTCTTCCTTTGCTGGAGAATAGGGGTGGTGCTGAAGGTTCCAGCCCTCCAGTCACCTTTTAGGTATGTCTGGCACCCATGGCAGACATCATGAAGCTATCAAGGGCCCCATCAAAAGTCACGCCATTAGGATGAACTCAGGTATCTTCAAAAGGGTCTTATGATGAGCAACAAAATGTATTGCATCCCTGTCACTCAGGAAATTCCAAAGGCTTTAGAAGGTCTGTGCAGGCGCCAGGGATAAATATCAAAGACACATTTGTTTGTAAGTCACAGTATCACGGTATTATTATTATATTGCTGCTTTCAGATGAAGAAATTGGTGTTGGGGTTCATTAAGTAAGTTGTGAATATGCATACAGCTGGTAGATAACAGAACTAGTATCTAAATTTGTATTCTAATCCCAGTGTTCATGAGAACCGGATTCATCAAATTGAACCAAGATCAAAGAATTTTTATATGAAATAAAGAGAAGGCATTTGGCAGCCGGGTGAAAAAAATAAGGAGACATCGACTGAAATTATCACACCATCTTCCTAACAGTGATGTTATTGAGAGAAATGACAGTGGTGACTAAAAATCCTGGGAGTTTTGTCAAAGCTGAGAAAGAAATACAGAAGCCACTTAAGATCTTGCATGGATTGCTATAAACTATTTTTAACTAAGTCCATTTGAGCCTCTGTCACAAATAACATACAGTGGCTAGCTCATAAACAACTGACACTTTGTTTTGACAGTTCTGTAGCCTGGAAAGTTCAAGACTGAAGTGGCTACAGATCCAGGGTCTGATGAGGTCCCATTTCCTGGTTCTTAAATGGGGCCTTCTCCCTGTGTTCATAGATGGTGGCTTCTTGTTATTCCCTCACATGGTGGAAGGGGTTAAGACAGTTCTCTGCGGAATGTTTTGTAAGGTCATTAATTCCATTCTTCTGTGTTTCTCTCTGATTACCTAAAGCCATAACCCCTTATATTATCACATTTCTGAGTAAGCTTAAACATAAAAATTTGGGGGACACAAACATTCAGACCATAGATGTGTCCTCTTAGAGGTTAGCTATATAGGAATTGAAGTGCTTAAGCAGGTTTTGGTTTTAAGGATTAATGAATCTTGAATGACCTCTACGTTTCCTTTCAAATTAAGGTCTATAGAGAGTATCATAAGAATGTATCATTATTCCTCTTGTGGTCTTTCTAGGGGCTTGCTCTTCAAGAGTCAGGCAGGAATAAAAGCATACATTTTGTTGTTCTTTCTCTAGATTGTTTTGGTTATTTGGGATCTTTTGTGCTTCCATTTGAATTTCAAGATTTTCCTCTTCTATTTCTTTAAAAAGGACTCTTACTGGGATTTTGAAAGGGAGTGCATTGAATCTGTACACTGCTCTGGGTTGCACAGAAAATATAAAATACTAAGTATTTCAATCCATGTACAAATACATCTTTTCATTTTGACTCAGTGTATTACAAAGCTATAGTTCTCAACACAGTATGGTACTGGCATAAGGATAGGTATACAGATCAATGAAACAGAATAGAGCTCATGAATAACCACATGCGTACACAGTTGAGTTATTTTTAATAAGGATGCCAAGAACAACAGGGAAAGCATTGTCTCTTCATCAAATGGTGCTGAGAAAACTGGACATCCAAATGCAAAAAAATGAAATTGGACTCTAATCTTATATGCACAAATCAAGTAAAAAAAAAAAGCTTAAATGTAAGACCTGATACTATAAAACTGCTAGAAGAAATACTGTGAAAATCTTCGTAGCACTGGTCTGCACAAAATTTTTTCATCCTAAGGGTGGGCAATAAAAACAAAACTAGACAAGTGGGACTACAAAAAGGTAATAAGCTCGTGTGCAGAGCAGGAAAATTCAACAGCATGAAAAGCAACCTACAGAATGAGAGAAAATATTTACATATGACCTATCTAATAAGGGTTAATATCCAAAGATACCAGCAATATTTACAAACAAAAAACTCAGACTAATTTGAAAATGGGTAAAGGACTTCATTAAGCATTTTTCCAAAGAGAACAAAACTGATCAATAAATATATGAAAATAGTTTCAAGATAACCAGTTATCATGAAAACATAAAACCACATTGAGATTTCACATCATTCCTGTTAGGATGTTCATTATGAAAAGAAAACAAAGCAGATACAGAAAAATAGTTAAGTAATAGATGTAGAGAAATCAGAATCTTATAATTGCTGGGAATGCAAAATGGTGCAGCTGCTATGGAAAACAGTACAGACATTCCTCAAAAGATTAGAAGTCAAACTTCCATGTGAACACTAATCCTATTTCTGGGTATTCTGTCCCGAAAATGAAAATAGCTTCTTGAAGAGATGTTTGCACTCCCATGTTCGTTGCAGTATTATTTGCAATACCCAAGATGTAGACTCAACCTTGGTGTCTGTTAATGAATCAATGTATAAAAAGCATGTGGTACATGCATTCAGTGAAATAGTATTTAGCCTTTAAAAAAAGAGGAAATTCCATAATGTGCTACAATATGGACGAATCTTGGGTACATTATATTAAATGAAATAAAGCAGTCACAAAGGGACAAATGTATATAAATAGTATTTAAAGTAGTTAAATCCCAGAAGCAGACATTAGAATGGTGATTGCCACACTCTGGAGGGAGGAACAAATGGATAGTTGCTGTTCAACTGGCATAGAGTTCCAGTCATGTGAGTCAGAAAATTTTAGAAATCTGATGTCCAACATTGTGTATACAGTCAATAGTACAGTACTGTACATTTAAAAATTTGTTGGGAAGATAGAGTATATATTATGGCATTTTCATCACAGTTAAAAACAGCAACATTATAAATGAAAATTCATACTGAGGATGTGAGAAGGATTAGCAGTCATGGGGTTATGTCTGTACTTGGTCTGGGCAGGTCCAAGGGCGAGGAACTGGAAGAACTGGAGAATTGGATTTTACTCGGGAATCATTCAGGCGCACAGTAACTTCTCATCATTTAAGATTGTCTTGTGGCTATTTTTAGTGCATTGTATCCTTTTAAGAAGTAGGATCACACAATGATTAAAGACATGCCATTCTGTATCAGACAGATCAGAATTTGAGTCCTGGCTCCTCTGATTATGAATTGACAGATTCCTTAGCTTCTCTGTGCCTTGATGTGCTCATTTGTACAGTGTAGAGTAATATCTATTTCAACTGAAATGATTAAATGAGATAATCTGTACAGCCATCTCAAATAAGAATGACTATGGTTATCATTTATTAATATGAAAGTCCTAGTACACGAGGTTGCAGTAATTATCTGGGTTAGACAAGTGGCCAGAAATTTTAGGCAAAAACACTTACAAGGCAGGCTGTCTTGGGAGCCACTGTCAGTGTTACTATTTTTACATAGATCTCTATGTAAAAGGTAAACCCCCCAAAACAGACCTTCAACTAAATACAATAACAACCAGCCCCAGGTACACGTACAGAGGATTGTATCTGCTACATACAATGAAGAAAAACTGAATGAGAAGAAAACTCTGGGTCATTAATATATTGGAAATAGTTGAAATCTTTCCTTGTTAACTTTTGTCTTTCAGTGGAATGTATTCCTCATGTCACTTGTTAATTCATCCTGGCCCCGTTTAGATGCAGGCAGCAGGAAGCACCTATGCAGAGGCAAGGTGTGGAGTGGTTTTCTTTTGCTTGTTTTCCACCCTGTCTTTCACGAAGACACCTCAAGAGTGTATTTTTTCTTTTTTTTTTTAGATATCAACTCTTCTTGTCCTCTCTCCCTACCAAATGATAGAAGTGTGGTTACTCTCAAAGTTTGCAATTCTTCTAGTTTGGTAAAATATGATTTTATAGAAGTTGGAAACAGATTATTTCATTCTTCAATCATCAGGTGAAGTCTTGCCCTTGTGAGGAATGATTAAAGTCATTCTTTTGGTGACCCTAAGATGGTGGATGTCAGTCACATAGAGTATCCTGGAATTTAGGATTAAAACAAATGTTTGTACTTCAGCAAGACATTTGGCAAGGTCTTTCATAATAGCTTTCCAGATGCAATGGAAGAAGGCTGACTTCTGGCCCCACTAAATAGATTTCTATGTAGTTGAAATATGAAAGAGGATTCTAGTTATATTTTTGATTCTTTATTATGTCAGCCAGAAAATAGTAACTAAGAGTTTTACTATGTGTCAGACCCCTTTAGACACTTGGGATACATCAGTGACCAAAGAAGGCCCCTGCCTTCATGGGCTTCATATTCCAGTGTCATTCTACAGAGCTGTTTCTTCAACCCTGTCTTGTTCAACACTTCCATAATTGATTTCTGTGACACTCAAAGACATGCTTATCCTACAAGCTACAGTGGTAAGGACAGTGTGGTACTAGCATAAGTATAGACACATAGAAATGTGATAGAATTGAGAATCCAGAAATAAATGCTTGTATTTATGGGCAATTCATTTGACAAGGGTGCCAAGACAATTCAGTGGGGGAAAATAATAGTCTTTTCAACAAATGATGCTGGGAGAACGACGAAACTGAATATCCCACACAAAACAAAGAAGCTGGACCCCGGCTTCATGTTATATACAAAAATAAACCCCAAGTGAACCAATACCTAAATATGAAAACTAAAAAAAGAAAAATATCAGAAGAAAATAATAGGTATAAATCTGCATGATTTTGAATTAGGCAGTGAGTCTTAAATATGACACCAAAAGCACAAGCAACAAATGAAAGCTTGATAAATTGGACTTCATCAAAATTTGAAACTTTTCTGCTTCAAAGAGCACCATTAGAAAAGGAAAAATAAAACCAATAGAATGGGAGAAAATATTTGTAGATCATGTATCTGATAAGGCATAAATAATAAGAATATATAAAGAACTCTTAGTAATCAACAATAAACAGACAAGTCATTCAATTAAACTTGAGCAAATATTTGAATAGATATTTCTCCAAGGAAGGTATACAAATAGCTAATAAGCACATGAAAAGATACTCAGCATCATTAGTCATTAGGAAATGCAAATTAAAACCACAGTGAGATAACACTTCATAGGCAATAGGGTGGCTACAATAAAGAAAACAAACAATAATAAATGTTGCAGAGGATATGCAAAAATTGAAAGCTTTGTACATTGTTGGTGGGCAGGTAAAATGGTCCAGCTAGTATGGAAGTTAATTTGGCAATCACAGAGTTACCACATGACCCTGCCATTCCACTTTTAGTTATATATCCAAAAGAATCAAAAATTTGTGTTCACACAGAAAATTATATAAATTTTATTGCAGCATTATACAACCCATGTGTCCAGCAGCTGATGAATAAATAAACAAAGCATGTTATGTCCATTCAGTGTATTTCATAATACAAATGAAGTACTGATATATGCTATAGTTTGGAGGGAGGGGAATGAGGATTGCTAAAGAGAATACAGGAGAAGAAAATGTTCTGGAATTAGACTATAGTTATAGTGGTATAACTTTGTAAATATATTGAAATTACTGAACTGTACATTTTAGAAGGAGAGAATTTCATAGTATGTAAATTATATCTCAATAAAAAAGACATATGCATCACAATTGTAGGTTACATGAAACCAGCAAAGGGAATATTTGCATTGGATGGTAGAGATGGCAGTCAGTACTCAGAAGAAACCTGACAGATTGAAAAGATGGGTTGATTCTGACAGGGTAAAATTTAGTAGGGATAAACATAGAATCCTAAAACTGCATTCAAGAAAACAACTAATGACAGCCCTATAAAAATAATTCTAGGCTTTAGTTCACAGAGAGCCTGATGGAAGTCAACAGAATGTCACATTCTAAAAGGTTAATGTAATGTTTGAAGCATTAATAGAAGTGTAGTTACTCCAATGAGGAATTAACATCACTTTTTCGAGAGCTGGTCAGATGACATTCAGACTTTTGAGGTCAGTTATGGTTGCTGTGTTTCAGAAGTGTCTAGTTCAGTGGATGAACCTAGTTCAAATACATACTATATTTGGCTTTCACAAAGTCTATTTTTTCATTTGACAGTTTTTTTCTAGGGCAGGACCTTCCCCTGGCTACTAGCCCTGTCACTGGTCGTTATCTTTCTATAACAGTGTCTGGCTCACATACACCTGTTACCCACCTGTTCCTTATAAATATCTGAGTTTTGTGCCCCTCTTCGCATCAAATCTGGAAGATAAAAGCATGTAAACAGAACCATAAAGGGGTCTCAAAACATGTTAACAGACAAAGAACAATTGAATGAACTGTTTATATGTTTCATAAGAAAAAGATCTGGATGCCCTAGCAGTTGATTTCAAATATTTGAAACTTTTCATGTCGATGTAGACAGTGAAAAGAGTAAATGTAATAAGGGACTTACGCATTAAGACCTCAGAGAAGGAGATGTTTACTCATTGTAGCGAGTATTTCAACTGAGCTCATCATGAAAGGGTGGTCTTCCAACAACGGTGGACAGTTGGCTGTGTTTTATTGGTGTGAGTTGGACAACAGTCTAGATGTAACTTAGTCTCAGATGGACCTAGGGTATCTATGATTTTTGTAATCTTTTCTAGGTTTAAGGTTTCATCATGATGGTAATTATCTGCCTAGCAACTCTGATGGTTCATTTTGTCATGAGACTCTCTACTAGGGACTACAGGCATTAGATTATCTCACTGACTTGTCCTTTAGGTAGCTTCTATAAAGGATAATAAGAATGTCAACACCATGGAATTATTTAGAAAATTAAATGCTATAATATTTATAAAGCAATAGCTATGTCTAACATATAGTATATACTCAATGTTAGTGATCTTTTAATTTAGTGAAAACAAAGATGCAATGTAAACTAGTAAATGTCCATGGTAAATGAACAGAGTGGTGTGGTATATGTTACTAACTATTGGGTATGTGAGGTCGCCTATTCTATGGTATTATATACTGCTGGTTAACTCTTATGGTAGACATGGTTTACAGAGATTATCAGGGTAACTGTGCATAAATCATACTTTCTACCTTGCTGGAGATTGTGTGTTGTATTGATCATGGTGGCATTGATTGAGAGCTGTGTGTGTGTGTGTGTTGTTGTTGTTGTGTTTGTGCATGTATGTTTTGGACACATGCATGAATACAACCAAATTAATGTATGCACAACTGATGCTTTTGATGTCTTAAGTGAAGAGGATGCTTTATTTCATTAAACAAAGTAAAAGTTTTGCTCAGTCACTGACTGATAACATTAGAAAAGATGACCAATGTCAGTGATTATCTTTTCTATCCAAGTGTGTCTGATTTTAAGCCTTGGTCCAAGAGTACATGTTCATGGCATTTGCAGGGCCGTAGATTAACTGCAGAGGGTCCAATGTGCCTAATGATATTAGAACAACATGAAATTCAGGGGAACAGCAGGCTGGGGGCAGGGACCATGCAGGGGGAGACCACAGACCATACAGCCTGTGTCATGTATGTGTTTTGGAAAGTGCATGTGTGAGAGGATAGTATGAGTAAGCAGGAGAGGGTATCCTCGAGGACTTCAAGTAAAGTTTCTAGTGTTCTGTGAACTGAACTCTGAGAATTGAAGCATACATACTGATCTTATTTACAGAGTGTGGTATCCCTTTGGTATCTTCCCCCTTTTTCTCCTCTCTCTGCTTCTTTTCTTTCTTCTCTTTCTCCCTCTCCAATCATGGTTTTAGATCAGAGGTAAATACATTAGCCTAAGGAAAACAGATGGTTCTTTTTCTCTTTTTCTTCTTTGTAATGTGGGGGATTGAATCCAAGGTCCGGTAAATGCTAAGCAAATGCTCTACCCTTGAGCTACACTTTTAGCCCAACAAATGGACTCACAGGTTTTCTTATTTGAAGTGTCAAATGTGGTCTCACTCGGAAGTAATCCTGAAATTCTGATGAGGCTTTCAGAGACCACTGTGTAGTGTGAGTTTCTCATTGAGCAGACACTTTCCACCTAACAAATCAGAGATCAGCATGCTCCATGTCTCTTCACTGAGCAGATGAGAGATGGGCTCCAGGGTAACTCCCTTCCTTCCCAGCCAAGAGGCTGCATTGTCTTTCCCATGAGGCTAGGTGAGTGGTAGGAGGAGATAGAGTAGATCACAGGAAGAAACTGACTAGGCCTGCTCCTGGGCAGGTGAAGCATTTCACATCAAATGGGTATTACCTTCCTCAACTTTAAATGAAAGAATTGTGGTGTTTTTTAATACCCTGCTTTGTTGAGGAAAAAAGGAAGAGAAGAAAGAAAACCACAGATGAGTTCGTACATATTTGTATGAATTAGAGTTGCTTGGGAGTGAAATTGGATGGTGGATGGGCAGAAATTACATTTCAGAAACCTCTGGGTTGTTTGAGTTCTTAGAAGGTTACATGTTAGATAAAGTGTTTTAAATAACTTAAAAGGAGTATTCTATACAGAGAATGTAAGATTTTCCTGAAAATTTTGTGTCTCTTACCTCCCCCTACATGTTTGCCCCTTATGTGCATCCTTCCTTTTTGATCTTAGTGATGATGGCAGTTGCCACATCAGGGAAATACCTAATAGGCACGTGGTAAATGTCATGGCTGTCCCAGGTCTTTCAGGATTTGACTTGTGGCTTGATTTGCAAGCATAAGTGAACTGTCTCAGTTTTCCCTTTTGTGGAATGAAGAGCACCAAGAAAACTTGTCTGGACACTTAGGAGTGACTATCATTTGACTTTGGCAATGCAAATTTGCCTTAGCTTCTTGGCAGTGGGCAGAAGCAGCAGGCAATGTGTAACTGGAGGAAGCCTTCCATTCTCTTTAGGTGCTTAATCCTTTCACAGTTGAGGGATTTGATTATTGTCATCAAAATCCCAGCCTTTAGGTTTGTACTAAATTGAAACTCTGAAGCAATTGAGGTTGGTTCCCCATCACTATTACCAGACTAGAAGACAAAGATTAGGTGATAAGAATACCTTACAGGTATGCAACTTCATTAATCTAAAACCATTTCCAGACAGTCCTGCAAACTCCAGGACCAAGATCCCAGCTTTGCCAGTGCCAAAACACAGCCATCTCCTGAAGGAAGGAGGCTTCGGTGTCAGCGCACCACCCTCCAAGAGACCTTAGCTCCAGACTCCACTCAGAGAGGAGAAAATGAAGACTGCATCTAACAACAGCAGCAGGGACACTTTTCTGAGGCAAAAATGTAATTACCAGCATAGGAGCCGGCCTCGCAAGTGGGGATTAACATTCCCTGGCTCCCGTAAACACCTTAGGCTCTCTGAATGGCTGCCACAAGATTTGGGGTTTTATGCTTTCATCCAAAAGTTGGCTCTGCGTGAAACACGGCTGAGGATGCACGGGCTACAGAGACATTGATTCACTGCAAGCAGGGGAAAGGATTTACTAGTATTTCTTGTAAACCTAGGCAGCCTGAGGACGGAAGTGGGGATTAGAGGAGATTCACCAAGTATGAAGGTTGTAAAAGAGGCCATGGTCACCTCTGAATAATAAATAATGTCCAGGCTCTTGCTGAATGGGCAGAATTCAGCATGTGGCTTGCTGAGTGTACTGCTGAGAACGGGTAAGGATTCATAGTCGGCATCACAGGTAGTTTTTGGTCTTGAATCCCAAGAACATTGCAGAAAGATGGTTTCCTCGTACATGCACATCTCTCTTGCAGTGGGTTTAACAGTCTGAAAGTTGGGGTTGGAGCATGCTGGAGCAGGAACAGTGGTGACTTCATGCCACTCATTGCCTTTCGCATTGCCAGATTCTTCATCAGTGACATGGAAACCTTGTGCTAACTCAAGATTTTTACAAAGTATGTTCTCCAGTGTCTAAGGATTCACTAACATGCTCCAGCTGTCATCAGGAATGATGTGACTCTGGGCCCATTACCCCTGCTGGTATTAAAACAACTCTTCTTTTATCTTTGTTGACATAGTAAACAGTTCTGTGAAATTTCTTTTGAAGTAGGAGTTTTGCTACAAAAATAATTATTTGAGAATACATGCAACTCCTTAGTTGTCTCTAGCTATCATCTTGCCTATGTCCATGGAAACAGCTTTGGCAGTTGGAAGAACAAAACACCTGAAGTATGTATATCATTTACCCTAAAAGGTACCTAACAGTCTATTTCCCTCAAATAATAACTATCATTTTCTTTATATTAAAAACTATTTATTGATCATGGAATTATTAGAAGTAACCACAAAAATATACAGGAGGAATTTAAAATCACTCATAATCTCATCTTCCAGAGATAAATAAACATGAGTTGTGTAGTCTGCCAATTCTCTACACATATGAAATTTCTTAGTTCTCCAAGCTCATATTTCACACATTTAAAAAAGTGTTTTAAAAATTATTTGACATTAGATTGTGATTTGCCATGCCATCAAATGTTCTTTGCAAGTATGTGGTTAATGGCATGTAATATTAAATCATATGTCCAAAATAAGTCTCTACTGCTGAATATCTGAATGAATTTCCATGTTTGCTTTTTTTAATCCTTACATGAATATTTCTAGAATAATTCTTTTCATATACATATACACACACATATATGAACTATATATGTAGTTATTGTTTGATGCGTTTGTTTGCTTAGTTTTGATGTTATTGCTGTTTTTTCCCTTTATATTTAAAAATAGTTGACATGAGAAAAAAGTGAAAAGATGAAGAGAAGGATTGTTTGAATGGATCCAACACTACAAGGAAGGTACCACCAGAGAGTGAATAAAGATGAATAAACCACTAGCAGAAGGGCTTCTCTGCTATTGTAAAGGACCAGGATAACTGACAGTTTTGATGATATAGAGAATCTTAGGTCAGATCATAATTATTATATTTAAAAATAGTCCAGTTTTGAAAGCCACAGGGAGCACACAATTGGTCCCATAGATCTCCCAAAGTCTCATTGTGAAGGGTTGAATAAAACCACATGAGTAGTAACACAACCTGATTTCAGATTTTGACTTTGCCATTAACTAACCCTGTGGACTCAGGCCAGTGGGCAACCTCTGTCATTTAATCATACAATGAGGAAGATAGAATATGTCAGTAGTTCCCAGTAAAGATACCAGTCCACCTTAGGGCCACTGAGAAAGTAAAAAACCTAAAGAAAACTTGGCCCTGGCTATAGAGGAAAGAGAAAAGGAGAAAATCAGGGAATCTCACATTTATTTCATGTCTCCGCTTTGCCAAGTACTGTGTCAAAATGCTCTTTGTCATTATCCCAGCCAATGCTCACAGCAGTCCTGGGAGGCAGGGATCGTGCAGGTGGATGTCAATGCCTTGGCTGCACTGCACAGGTGCAGCTCAGTCTGTGGAGTAACCTGTCCAGGATTGTATGGCCAGTAAATGACAAAGTGGGCTTCAAATTTATACTGCCTTGTTTCAAAGTACCATCTTGTTTCTGAACCATATGGTTCCTATCATGTATGTCTTTGAATATAAAAATAAAATGAATTATTACTCAATAAATGTCTGGTAAGCCAGAAGAAAAAATAGAATGCAGGGATCCCTGTTGGGGCAAAATAATGATGTCTTAGAAACTATGAGACCACTGTGTTGCCAAGGTCTATGCCCACATATACAACCAAATACATTTGCTTCATATCCTTTAGATGTCAAGAAGCATGGTAAATATTTTAGTCCAATCACTTCATTTTGTAGGCAAGAAACTAAGATCCAAAAATGCTAACTGACTTGTTTAATATTATTTAGATGCTTTGGAGGTGAACTAAGTTAAGAAACAAAGTGATCTGTGTTCAGACGAGACAAGCATTTGAAACACTTAATGCAGTGTGACATAGATTGCTACCAGTCATACCATAAATGCCATTTCTTATGCTGACCATCTGCTCTTCTATTCATGTTTTGTGTTCAAGTCTTCATTCATTCACCATTCACCTCTAGTGCTCAAGCCATGTTTTCAAGAAGTTCTTGACCTACTTAAAAGTTCCTAGAGCTTTATGTCAATGCTCTTCTACCCCTAGACTCTATCATTTGGGGCAGAAGCAAATGTTACTGTGTTAAGAAATGAATGAAAGAATGAATAGAGAAACTGAATTCACATACTGAAGTTTTGAAGTTGGACAATTAATGAAAAAAAGGCAGTAAGAAAGGTAAAAATGAAGGTCAGAAGTATTTTATGAGACTATAGTGGTGAAAATAACTTGTAGCATTATTTTATACCAAAGAGAAAGAAACAGTGGAAAGAGAAATTGAAGTTTAAAGAAATAATGTAATAGTGAAAAATCTTTGGAGGTGGCAAACAAAAGAGTGGATCAAGGGCACAGGGTTAACCTTGAGAAAAATCAGAATAGGTGCCCCTCTAAGATGGCAAAGATATGAAAAGAAAGGCAAAGATATGAAAAGTCTTGATGTGAAAAGCAAAGAAGCTAACAGAATTTAGTTTTTCTATAGATAGCTTGGGATAGGGATAATAGGTTTGACTTATGAAGACAGGAATGGCTCAGAATATATATACTCTAGACATTTTTATTTTGTCAGGAGCCACACCCTGAGGTACCTTTGTGATTGAGAAGTTCTAGAAACCCTTGGAGCTCACATAGCAGCCTTCTGGCTTTGATGCAAGGCATGTAGGGACTGGCATTGCATCGAATCATAGCCAAATGGTACTCTTGTCCTTGATTAGTGTGATCATCACCTTTATTTCTTCCCAAGTGCAGATCGTGACCTCTCCAAGCACTCATTCCCTGATAAGAGTTTCTGAAATATGACAGTGAGAACCCAATTCTTCCCTCAGCAAGGAGAGGAACAGAGCTGTGTTTGGAGTATGATGCATATGGCACTCCCAAGTGAGGTGGTCATATACTTATAGGGATTTTAAGGAGCCTTCAGACTGGTCCTTTCCATCTCTACAGAAGATAGGCTCAATGATATCAAGGGAGAATTTATTCAGCCAGAAGAATAAAGTAGGTAAAGTAGGAGAAACATGTTGTATAACAGTATTTGGGGAAATATGTAGAATATTTAACCCTAAAGACCTTCAGACCCTCCAGTGTGAAAGGCCAACATGCTTTCCTGAAGGAATTTTGTCTAGGTGATGTTAAGATTTCTTTAAAGTTTTATATTTAATCTATAATACTAGACTGACCCTAGGTGATTACCACAGAAAATTGTTGTCCATGTGAAGGACTAACAAATCAGGATTTGGGGTAATTTGTTAAATCCTAGTTTCTTCCACCATGGGGAGAGAAGGAGAGAGGTCAGGAGGTTGGGAGGGAGGGGGAGAGGGATATTCCTCTACTATTTGGAGAAGCGTCCTTTACTTCAAAAGTTAAAACCTAACGCCTTGTCACAGTTTTATACTGAAAAACTCAAGTTTCTGCAGTTTCTTTCATTTCTGAATTCACACCTGGAATTCTTAACTTCCAATACCTAAACTCAACGTTTTTATTTTTAAAGATGAGATGAAGCAGTTTTTCTCAATAGCGTATGACCTGATTTGGCATAGAGAATAATGCTTTTGGATTTACAAATTTCCTAGTAAGAGTTGTGGAAAATCCAGAGGCTTGTCATTCCCCAATATTGGGTGACTCTAGAAAGAGTGTAATAGATTGCTGCTGTTGAATTTCTATGTGATGAGCAATGTATTTTACTCTCACTCCAGACAACTAAAAACATATGGCCCTAGATTCACATAATAAGGAAAATATACTGATCCATAGCCAGTTTCTGTCACCAGGTCACTAAGCCTATTTTTCCAGATATAAAATGAGACTATCTTGCCTCTCAGTACAAATGTAATAAAGTCTAGTAATGCAGCCATGAAAATAAGCACTGGCCCATAACCTGAGGGCTTTAGAAGTCAAGGCTAATGAGGGGCACTCAGTATACAAAAATAAATTGAGTTTCTCCCCTTCTTTTCTTGGGTTTAATAGGAATTTGGGTATATTTTCCATAGAGAATATCTGTATGTGCTTTAATAAAGGAGAGATGTAGAAAAACAGAAAATGCCATGCATTGATAAGTAGAAGTAAAATGAGAAATAGAGAGATGGCCAATGAAAACTTTGGTGCCCTAATAATTTTAAATTCGAGAACCAGCTAATGAGGTACAGGTATATTAGGCACAGTCTGTAGTGGCAGAGCTTCCTCCAGGACAGGGAGAGAAGTTATGGAAGGGAAGTCAGGAGTATTTAAAGCAAGGCAACCAGTGTTATTTTTCCGATTGTACCAGAACGCCTCCCCTGAACAACTGGAGAGTGGGAGGGAGATCCTTGTTATTGTGGCTCCTTTGAAGGCATGAGAAAGGCCGCATCCTGGCGCTGAGACCTGCTCTGATTCTCGCTTGCCTTTTCTTCTTCTGTAAAGTCTCCCTGCTGTACTCTTTGTGTGAGTATCCTTATGACAGAAAGATCAAGGGGCCACTTCACAGGAGCTTAAGCTTCAAATCACCTTTTCCAAAAATAACAAAGGTGGAAGAAAGAAAAGAGAGCCGTGCAAGTGAAAGGCTGAGCCAAATTTTTTTTTTTAAAAAGCATGGAATGAGACATTTTTAAGTGAATGGAATCTAAGAGAAAACAGAGCATCCCTCTCATTTAATAGAAGAAACTAAGGCCTGGAGAAGCGTTACCTGAGACTCGAGGTATTATCCTTGGCTCCTGGCTTGAACATGCTGTGCCCTGGTTGGTGAATTCACCTATTCTCTTGACTTCAGCATTCCAGCACTTATGCATGCTTCTACAGAAGAATTTCACTGTTCACTTCTGATGCATCCATTTAGATGTCCGTGGAATGTTCCTAGCTGGAGAGCCAACAATGCAGTTCAACTCCGGTGTACCCTAACCTCCACTCCCTCACTGAGGCCTGATTCTATCCTGCACACCTGTGAGGGTGAAGGGCCTGAGCTTTCAGAGTTAATCAGGAGTCTTTCTTTCCCGTCACTCTACATCCAAGCATTGGCACAGTCTGCTAATTCTTCCCCTTCTGTCTCTCTTCTGTCTTTTTCTTCTCCTCTTTTCTATAAACTGAGCCCTTTACCAGTTTTTAAAGTGACTCTGCAATTTTTATCTACCTTTTTAAAAGCAAGACTTCCCTTGGCATAGGTAATAAAGCCAAACTTTGAGGGTGGCACATGGTGTCCTCTGAAATCTTGTCTGTGTTTTTTGTAACCTTCCCAGGGGCCATCTTGATGTTCTCGGAAGTGGCCTTGCTATTATTGCATGCTGTATCTCTTAGCCACGAGTGTGGCCGGACCTTGCCACCCATGCCGTGCTAGTATAAACCCCCTTCTCCTTACTCTGAGTGCAGAGATGAATGCCATTTTTAAGACTTACTAATTCTCCCTTCTAAGGCTAAACTGGCCACTCCTCACACTCTCTGTCCTGTGCATGCCTCTGCCACAACCAGTTGTTGCATTCATTTTTTATTTTCCTTGACCATTCGAAACTGTAAATTCCTTCTGGGTGAGCTCTTTCGTATTTGTTACTTTAGTATTCGACCCAAAGTAGGACTCAGTAAAATACTCTGGAGAGGAATGAATACATGGTTAAACTAATCAGTGAAAGCTCACATAGTCACCAGTGCTCAAGCAAGAGCTCTTTGGTCTTGTTTATTGAGGTTCATTTGTCCGTGCTCTATGTTGCCTACTGAAAGTTCCTGATATTTAAAGGGATGCTAGCCAGCACTTTGCATTTTCTCTACCAAAATTTACCATATTTTCAAATTGAAATGTTTACTTACAAACAAATTGGAAATAAGTGAGACTGGGTCCTCAGTATCTAGAGTGTGTCATCTTTATCTTGTAACTCATTTATAGTATAATTGTCCAAGAATAACACACAAAAAGAACAATGCACACAAGTGCGGAGTGTCTACTGTGCGCTTCACACATAGTCTCGTCTCACCCTCACGCACACCATTGAGGTGCATCATTGCGTACAGTTTGTAAATGAAGACCCAGCGGCTCCCAAGTTATGTAACTAGCTTAGATCACATGACTAACAAATGTCAGAGTTGAGAGTCTAACCACGTCTGCCTGATTCTAAAGACCATTCTCTTTCCCCTTCACTAAACTTCCTCCCTAGGGAAACAGGAGAATTAGGGACATAAAATCACAAGAAGTTTCACTAAAAGACATTCCTCTGTGACTCTCATAACAAATTGGACTGAAGAGGCAGGAGCTGTGAACCTTAACTCCCATCCTTTTGTGCAGTTTGATTTTGAGAAAGTCAATTAACCTTTTATTTTCCATGTCTTCATATTCACAAATACAGGATGCAGGGACTTTTCTCACCAATTAATGAAGACGAGTTTCTTCCTATTCAAGTATATGATTTGCTACAGAAACACATTTCATGCAATTAGTAGGGATAAAAATACCTTTATTTCCATAAGAAACTAGTAGTGGTCTAGCAGAAATCAGGAAATTTGCCTTCTAATAATCAAATGATAGGCAAAAAATGATTCCTAGTTTATTTGATTTTAAATAAAATCTGTTGAAGTGTGCAATGTCCATTCTTTTACACCTGGTGATAGTGGAAAAAATGGGGGATTGAAGAGATGCTGGGGGGGGTGGGGCAGGAAGCATGCGAGTGATGAACATTTGATATGTCAAATTGATTTTTTACCTAAATCTAATAACTCTCGGGTAAAAATTGACATTTTTTAAAGCAGTGAACGTGTAGCATTCATAGCATTCATTGGACCTCAACAGTTGCTAGCTGTAGATGGAACTTCAATTTTGACAGTGCTTTTTTTATGCAATACAAAAAGTCTAAAATTAAACATACTGGACAGAGAAGTCAAGAAAATACACAAAGCAAAATCATTTTAGAATATAAAAATATATTTTCCTTTCTTTAAAAGAGTTTGAAAGACATTGTAACAGAAAGAGACATGCTTTGGGATTCTTTCTCTGGATTTCTTATGAGCTAATGCTCTAAGTTAGCTTTGTCAAAATATGTAACTCTCTATGCATTTTTGTATTTTAAGTGGGGGTGTGAAATTTATGTTGTGGAAGGATTGAGTATTTGTAAAATGTGGATAATATCTCTAAATCTGTTGTAGCACCTTTGTCTTCTTGTTTTGTGATAACTGAGATACTAGATTTGGTCTCATCCTTAGACCATGCCTGTTAGGGTGGCAGAAGGGAACAGAAGAAGGCAGACATTTCAGGGCACAGATAATGGAGAACAATACGAGAATGAGGCTGAGTCTTTCCTTGAAAATCATGGTACTTCTTTCTAACAGAGCCCCAGATAAAGATATTTTGAAATTGGAAGAGAAAATTAACCTCAACTACTACAGGCTAAATTCCTGAAGGATGAAACTTCAGGACATTTAAAAAATTCTCATGATTAAACGGTATGAAGGTCAAGAGTGACCTACGCTGGCCTTGCCCTTGGTCTTACTAATTGCCCCATATCCCCTTCTGAGACCTGGGCAAGGCACCAGTTCTCCCTCCAAAGGTTTATGATTTTCTCTACTCAGAATACTCACTCAG
Source organism: Dasyprocta punctata (assembly GCA_004363535.1). Classification (NCBI taxonomy): domain Eukaryota; kingdom Metazoa; phylum Chordata; class Mammalia; order Rodentia; family Dasyproctidae; genus Dasyprocta; species Dasyprocta punctata. The sequence continues at coordinate 54,618 of RJWM01004117.1, forward strand.
ACATCCAATACACTGTTCCATTGTTTTATAAAAAGCCCAACCTTTATATACCTAATAAGATTTAGTCCTGGTTTCATTTCCTGAATCTTTGTGTTGCTTTTTCTTCCTGGATCTCATGTTCAATGCTGCCAGTTTCTTTGTCCCTGCAGGTGCAGACAAATTAGCATAAAGAGTAAGTTGCAAAATTGGAGAACAGCAAATTTGATTTCAAAAGCCATTTCAGATTGAGGTCCATTTGGTAGCATTAGGAGAAAAACTAATAAACAAACCAGATTTTTTTCTACTCAAATTGATTTTTTTACATGACAGTATCCCTTTAGAAGTAGAATATTTGATCAAATTCTGATTTTAGCTGTCATGTACAGTGCTTTCTTTGTTTCCTTTCTCATTATTGCTGACTGTTAAGCTATGTGGGTTGGCAAAGGAAAATCTTTTCTTTTGTAATAAAAGTGAATATATTCTCTTTCCAGCCTCATTATCTGCCTGTGTGTTCTTATGACCTTACTGATGCTGCATATTGTTGTTTGACATTGTTTGTATTATCATGATTCCCATTTTGCAGATGCAAAAAATATCCAGAAAAGGAATCAAAGCCTTACCTAGACTTTGAAAAGATACAATTTGTGAAGAAATCTGGAATCCACTTTCCTTTTTCACTCTCTAAACAAGTATTTTTAAAATAACTTCTCTCATATTGAGTGACTTATAGTTACCTGTTGTATTGAAGGTACTTCTTCTTCTTCTTCTTCTTCTTCTTCTTCTTCTTCTTCTTCTTCTTCTTCTTCTTCTTCTTTGTACTAGGAATTGAACCTAAGGCCTTCACTGTTTTATTTTTTATTTTGAGACAGGATCTTACTAAGTTCCTGAGTTGCTCAGGCTAAGCTCAAACTTGTAGTCTTACTGCCTCCGCCTCCCAGACTGCTGGGATTACGGGCATACACCAATGGCAGTTGCTCATTTGTACACTCAAAGAAGAACTGAATCAGGTACCTTGATTAAGGTCATCTAGTAAGAGGCCAAAGCCAGAATTCTCTGAACATTACGGATCTTCCAAAGGGTGTTCACATCACTATGGGTAGGAACCTGTGATTGCCAGGCACCACGTTGCATCTCGTTGACTCCTTGGTGGAAAAACCTTGTTGGGATGCACAGGTGAGTTGGAGACAGGGATCTCACAGGCATGAAGACACAGGAGCCCAGTGCCTGCCTAGTCTCAGGGCTAGTGGACCTGATTCAGGACCTGATTCAGGACAGGTGGGGCTCAGGGTTAGTGGACGTGATTCAGGACAGGGCTCTGGGGTGTTCCCTGTGTGGTCCTGCCTCAGTGCCCGCCTCTCCTTCCACAGGTCTGCTCCTGCTCCTCTCCCTGCCGTCTTGCCTAGCATTTCCCTCCATGCCCTGTGATTTTCTCTACCTCAGAGCTTCTGCTTACTTATGTTTTTTCTATTTCTTCATCTCTCCAGCTTGAAGTGGCCCTTCTGGCCCAGACTCCCCATCTGTGCTTTTGCTATGCATCTCTCTGAGCTCTGCTTCTACTGATTTATGCCTGATTTGTTCCATCTTCCCCATCTCAAATTCCTATGAGGGAGAATCTGATTAGCTCATCTTTTCATGCCAAGCCATGTTGTAGGTCACTGTGCAGTGTCCCGGTGAGCTGGCCCTCAATAGGTACCACCTCACAGGGGGTCAAGGAAAGCCTCAGGAAGGACTGGCTGTCAGAGAAGAGACAGTTTTCTCCTAAGTCACTGTGACCAAACACAGGATTGACACATCCAGTGTATGGGCCTGCTGGTCTACTCATGAACCTTGCTAGCACTGTTCCTCACCCTGAAGTTGTGTGGCAGCCTATAAAGAATGACGAGAAATTAATTTCTAGGAGCTAAAGTGTTTCAAGGTCAGAAAAGGAGAAAGCATTAAAGCGACTATAACCACGAGACTCTGTATTTAGAGCTCTACATTTATTACTTCATTTCCTCCTCACAACAACTTTGTAAAGTAGATATTATAATCCATATTGGGCTTAAATAACATGCTCGAGGCAAGGCTGATATTTAAACCAGACCTTTTGGACTCTGAAATCATGTCTGCAAATTATATTCCTGCAGCTACAGCCTAGGTTCTTTAACTAGCATTTCTTTCACCTGAGTCAGATTGCACACCCATGAAATAATTCAGTTGTAATTTGGAACTGGAGCAGCAGTGGCAAAGGATCCCGAGCCAGGGCTGGGATGGAGAGGAGTCACTTTGTGAGGTTAGAGAGGCTTCACCCCCATGGGTGGGCAGGGGTCTGCCTGGCGTCAGCATGTGGTGTCACAGTGCCTCCCCTAGGTAGCTTCACCCTCAGCTGGAGGGAATGTGCCTTGTGGCAGCCTTCTGTCACTTACATTAACACAGATCCATCATGAATATGACAAATATGCACACCTGCAAACTTAATTGCTTCAATTTTCTTGTGTCACTGATAGGTTTATGGCCTGCCTCAATTCCAGTAAAACTGAAGCAATCTAAGATTGGGCAAAAAAGTCCTACTCCAATCAATCTCTTGAGCAGATCGAGTCTCCAGCCCCGATGACAGACTTTCTTTCTAGACAGGGTAATTAAAGACACAGAGCCGATTACTTCTGAAAGTCCCTTCATCTTAGTTTTATCATCTGTACCACAGTCACGGAAATGAGATGAGAAGCATCTTTCCTTCATGCCCCTCTTGCAGTGATCTGAGTCCTCCATCTTGGCAAAAACTGTGTCTCCCCCACCCCCTTGTCACACTCCAGAGGCGAAGCTCTGGAAGCTTCCTGGGTTGCTTCTTTAGAAGAGTGGATCCCTTACCTAAGAAAGAAAGATTCAGCCAAAGAAAAACAGTATGTATATCCAAAACTTTTTTGCCACCAAAGCTGGGACTAGCTTGTCAAAAAAAACCAAAGCTAACAAAATTGGATAGCATTATTTCCTAAAGTAATTGCAGAAACCTCTGTTTAAAAAACATAAAAGCTACCTAGTACATATTTTGGATGAATGGAACCATTCAAATATCAATTTTCAAAGAAAGTACTTAGAAAAATTTAATAAATTTTTAAATGACTATGTATGAAACAATCAGTGTTAAATAGAAATTAATTGATCAGGGCTATAAGAGATTATCATAAAATGAGAGAAAATGGGGCCAGTTAGAAAAACCAAAATCTTTCATTTTTCTAGAGAGGAAAGTGAGCAAAGTAAGAGTCAAATAAATTTTATTTTTTTTTTTTGAAGAATTTATGAAATTTCAGCAAGCTTGTTGCCTCCTGGAATTGAAGTATTAGAACAAGCAATAATTAGTACTAAGAATATCCCAAATCAAGTTATAAAGTAAGAGTAGTTTAGATACTAGTGCTTCATAAAATACTCCTATGTATCCTGAATAATTTCAGAGATGAAGCTGGGGAAAGTAAATAGTTCATCTTCACCCAACGGAAGATCTTGTTAGTAAGGGTTTTGCCTACTTACAGTTAGCAAATCATCAAAGCTGTTCATAGTGGGTGAGATCTGTATATACTTCAGCACCAGTTGAGCATAGCATGAGTGTGACGTTTAGGCACAGTGGTGATGGGTCGGGGTACCTGTGGAAGTCATGAAGGGAAATCAAGCCTGAATGATCAGTTTTCCATATTTTTTTAAAATTTTTTTTTATTTAAGAGAAAAAAGACACAGAAAAGAAAGACATAAAGCAAAAGAGACAAATGACAACAGCAAATGCAAAACAGTCACATTATAGGTTTACAAAACAAAATGATAGGAACTTGACAATGGTTGCAATATTGCATGTCGTTACCTTCAACATGGTTGTTTAGATTAACAGATACAGACATGTAAAATTGATCTAACCATATGAATATTAACCATTCTTTCTCAGTAACTAATCCATATATGTTCATCAAGGGAATCTACTTGATCAAAAATCTTTTGATAGAGTCTACCTTTAAAGGCTATTTTTCTTAAGTGATAAATGATCACTATATTTGTTGGGCATGAAGCCTCAGTTACTAAAACTATAACTGACAGTCTTTATAAGATATAAGGAATCCATCAGGGGACACGAAATAGGGAGTAGTTTTCACGTGATTTTCACGTGATCAACTTCAAGGTTGATGGTCTCGTAGATGAAGACTCTAGCTACAGTTTACATCAAATAGGTTGCTGTCATATCATTGATGATTCAAGAAAATGATCTAGAGTTCATTTAAATCATTCCCTGAAAATTTTGGCCCATTGTGCTGTCCTGGCTAGAAAAGGGAAACAAAATGTCATGACAAAGGACATGGGTAACAACAACAGTACTCTACACTTACGTTAAATCATATTGATTTTTTTCTATGAGGAATAAACTAACTTATTCTTACTCACTAATTTTAATGGTAATATTAGTAATAGCTATAACTCACATTTCTCATATTTCTAACCATTCCTATGTGCATTTCCATTTTAACAGCCCCGGGAAGTAGGTGTTTGCATTATCCCTATTTTGGAAAAAATAGAGAAACTGAGACATAAAGATTTAAGAGTTAGCTAGTTGGGGTGGTACACACCTATAATCTCAGCACTGGGAGAGCTGAGGCAGGAGGATCACTGCAAGTTTGAGGCCAGCCTGGGCTACATAGCCCACTCTCAAAAAATGTAAGAAACAAAACAAAACAGAATACTTCAGAGGTAGTAGGTATAGGAGCCTTGCCTCTGACTTTGGATTCTCAATATTAAACTCTTACCTATTTTAGGTAATACTGCATTGCTTCACTCCAGGGAATTAACTTAATGAACCAAGAGAAAGTGCTCAGAAAGGTGACTGTAATGATGTAAGAAGCAGGTGTAGACCTATGAAAGCAGATTAAAAAACTAGATCTAGCAGTGAGGTGAGAGTGAAAGACATATAAATATGTCTCTGATGCAATGCAAAGACTGTGAGAAACCTGAGGCCTGTTTATTATATGCAGTTTATGAGCCTCATTCTCCAAATATTCAACTGCTAAGATTCAAAACTCCCTTTGAAATCCAAGAAAGGTGAGTTTAGGTGAAAGGAAAAGAAGTACATCTTCACTTAACTGGAATTATTCATAGGTAACTTCTTCCAAGGTGTAGCTCAATCAAAAAATAGCAAACAAAGCAAAAACACCTTCAACAGTTCATAAATGAAAGAGACAGAGTCTACTTATAAGAAGCTAAGACTGACCTCAGCTTTAAAGGGAAGTGTCTTTAGGGGAAGTGAGTGTCATCTACCACAGCTTACCTTCCAGCTCTGTGCCTTTTACCCCCAGAATGAGAAGTAGATGGAGAAGCTATCAACACTGTAGAGATGACCCTAAGTTCCTATCTTTTGGTCCTAATAATTCACTCCTTACACCTAATATCACTTCTGTGGACAATCTAGCTTACTGATGAGATTTATAGCTGTATTCCTTTAGAGTGTGTTCTTCACATCAGAAGTAGAATGGCAGAACTTTCTTACGTTGTTATTTTGCAACACGCAACTGTCATTGTTTTAACTATAGCCTTTAATGAATGGGCAGGTGCTACCAGAGCATGTGAAAACATAACCAGACACATAGCAAGCAGTGACGCTTGCCACAAAGGGTGGGAGAATAAAGTGAGCATGAGAACTTTGGTGCCATTGAAGTGCAGAAGGGCATGAGGCTTTTACCTGCAGTCTGAAATGCATCCTTCCTATCAAATGCATGGCTTCCGTTTCCCATTGCCAGTCCCTTTGTGGGTGTTTTGTGTAGGGTCTTGTCAAGGAAGAAGGACCTCAGATTTAAAATAGAAATACAGAAAGGAGAGCAATAAAGAAGGGTCCTGTCAATATCTGTTATTCTCAACTAAGAGCAACTCACCGTACAATCAACTTGCCTTGTATTCCTTTTAAATCAGTCACTCAGATGGCGAGATCAACATTTCCATGGGCATATATCTGTCTGTCAGGTCACCTAGAGGTCATTTTGACCTTTTATTTAAAGAGCATTTACACAAAATTAGCTTGCTGAGATGGGCCCATGGCAGTGTCAAGAATCTTTAGACCAGTAACTGAAAGCCAGGACTAAGCAGATCTGATTCTCCATGAAAGCCTGTCACAGTGAAATCCTGTCTGATTGCTGTGTGATTTGTATACTAGTGTGAATTGGTTAATAGCTCAATTTTATTCCCAGCTCTATAAGCCTGTATCATTCAGTGCTTACTACAGAAATAGATTTAACACATAAAAGTTTCCAAGGTTGGCTTACCATGGATGCCCAAAAAGTCAGGTGTGGAAAGGTGCAAAAGGACTGTCTGTGTGCTGGAGACCTGAAGGATTCAAAGGCCTGAAGATCACTGCAGTGTCATGAGCGAGTCATATCAGGAGGCCAAAAGGTCTGTGCTGGAGGCTGAAGAGTCTTCACTGGAAGCCCAGAGACAGTATCTAAGGTGAAGGTGAAGACTGGCGCTCCTCTGAAGAAACAGAAGCAAGACTCCCTTCCTCATTTCCCTTTTATTCCATCCAGGCATCAAGACTACTTACTGGTTGGTGTCTCTCACACCCAGTACCCATCTTCTGTCTTCAGTAAATCCCTTCAGCCACACCCAGAACCATGCTGATCCAGTTTAGTTTAGTGTTTCTTACTCAAATTGATGCCATCAGTTAACTGTCACAAAGCCCAAACTCTTCAACTCCTGACACCGCTTATAATGGGTGTATATCTTCTGTATATCAAATTCATCTACCTGCAATACAAGCACAGTGGCACCACAGTGTAGGCACTGCTGTGGGCAACAGCAGTGGAAAAGATTTGGGCTCTGAGTATATCGGCCAGCTTTCCCATCTTTGGGACAAAGATGCAATGTAAGGAAATGAAATGGTTTATTTAGAATATGGTTCTAGAACTTTAGTCTATGATTGGCTGGTTTCAACCCAGAGATGTCACTGCAGGAGGGCACGGTGGAGCAAAACTGCTCAATTCATGGTGGCCAGGAAGCAAAGCACAGCAGAAGGGCCCAGTGATCCATGCCCTCCAGAGGCTCCATCTCCTAACAGCACCTTCAGCTGGGAGCACTAGTGGATTAATCTACTGACACAGTACCTCTGGGATCCAGTCCCCACTTCGGGAGTATCTCGATCAAGTCAAGTTGACAATTAAGATGAACTGGGATAGTGAGTCAGTAATCTGAATTTTGGCCCTGGTATGTCCACCTCTTCAGTTCTAACCCTTGAAGTTCTAGCTTTCCCTCCTTGATCTTTCTTGCTATACAATGTTCCACAGAAAATCGATTGATGAAAAGGGGGCCTTAAAAGAAAAACTTTTGCAAGTTGCAACATAGGAATTGTAATAAAGGATTTTTGATGTGGTTGAGTCTTCATGGAATTCTCTCCTAACTCCCACATTGTCATGCTCAACAACAGCAGTCATACCTAAAATTATTACCACATCTCATCATCACTTTGGAGGAGCTTGAGGTCCAGCCCTCAGCACAGCAATTGAAGATCATAGAAAGAGAAAGAAAGAAAGAAAGAGAAACCAGAGAATTTAAGAGTAAAAAGCAGCTTTCTGGGACCCTCAGGCTCCCTTTCCTGCAGAAGAGAGAAGAAGCTGTAGAAATGATATCCTCCAGGCCATGTTTGTATGGAAGACAGTCCCAAGTCAGCATCAAAGAACACATCGCTGTGGGAGTGGGGTGGAGAGCCTTTTTCTCCAAGGTGGGATTGAGAGTTGAAGGTTCTACCTGAGTACACCTGCTCTAGATATTTATGATGACATAACACCAATTAGTCTGTAGAGAAGGACCTATTTACTACTGATGGATGCAAACCCATCATTTTAATATTGCCTCCATTTGCTCCTTCCCCTTCCATTGCTCTCCATTACCACTCCCACACCCTGCTGGGAGGACCTATCCATTCTAATCCTTGAGTGTCTGCTGAGTGCTTACCTCACAGTGGTTCATTGGGGCTTGCCTTGCATACCAACCTTAAGGCATACCAGCCTTGTAGAGCATGATATTGCTTTTATATGGAAGCCCATAACTGGATCTTCAAGCAAAGATAACAGTTTTATCAGTCATTGAAGGAATTTTCAATGTAATAATGTGCCCTTTCAGAAAAGTTCCAATGTGAACTGCCCAGATTCCTCAGCTGGAATTGAGCTGATCCCTGGACTGGTAGTTCCTGGACTTATGAAGACTTAGAAGGAGCTGGAGCCACTTAAAGGTATCATTTGCTTAATTCTGTCAACGATTATCACAGAATTTTAGTATTTATGTGAATGACGCTAATAACATGGTGACAAGAAACATAGTGTTAGTGATGATGATGATGATGATGATGATGATGATGATGATGATGATAATGGCATTGATGTGTACTGGTTTCATGGCTGCCACAACCTGCTAAGCAGTTGGCTTATATGACCCTGAGATTGGGATTTATAAAGTGAGGGAATGCGAGTTGAGATGATAAGAAGGAACAGTGGCCTTAAAACCAGGAAATTCAGGATTTCCCTTCCCTTCAACTGCAGTATCTACTCTCTGGTTAAACCTGGTCAAATAGGTTGACTTCTCTGAAACTCAGTTCCTTATTAGTAAAACAGGGAAATAAGAACTCACATTAAAATTTTCTTGAAGATTAAGGTAGCTCATTACTTGCCCTTTCATAGCAAGGGCAGCACATAATAGACCCATCATTACTTGTTGAGCTGAATCATAGACGATAAGAACAGCAATACAAGTGGCCGAGAGCTGATTAGAAATCGAGATGAATCAAGACAGTTTAGGACTAGCAACAGGCTGTTCTGCTTTGTACATCAGTTACAAATGATGTTTTTGTCATTAGCAATTCCTTTTTCCATCTATTTTATTAGGCAAGAGCCATAGAGTCCAGAAATAGTTCAAGATCTGAAAATTATAGCAAATATTAAACTCTTTGTTAATGAAAGGCCAGAGTATAGGAGAGAGGATTTGGAATGAACAGAGCTCTCACTGGGCCTCATAGGGAGTTTCCTTGTAATTACCCTGCAGCCGGGGTTCGGATTTCCAAAATCCAGACATCCATATTGTTCCAGTGCCACACAGCAGGAGAGTGAAGCCCAAGGGCTTTGCAAAGCTCAAATGCTCAAATCAGAATTCCAATCGTGAATCCTCAGGCTCCAAAATGACTTATTCTCATCACAATGTATGAAATGAACTATAAATACATATTTTAACATTACAGAGTTTAAATATTATTACACATCTTTCTTGATGTCAGATCTTGTTAAATGTGTGCCGTTATCTCAATTTACAAAGGTCAGCCGGTGGCAGTGGAGAATAGAACTAGATGTATGTAAAAAACCCTTTTACCAGTACATCAGTGGTTCAGATAACCCGGCCTTTTTGAAAGAGCTTTGGGCTTTTTTTCCCCCTTTCAAATGAGACTTTAATGAGTATCATGTGGATAAACTCTTTGCAGAGGTTTGAAAAGATCCAGAGAATCACGGTGGTAGGAACAAGCAAACCATGTTGGATGAAATCACAAGCCATTTGAATGCCTCCTCTTCTCTCTGGTTGTGTCAGAACCTTTTGGCTGCATTTCCCCCCACAGGAATGTTTTCATCTCCATGGCTAGGTAAATAGAATGTTCATGTAGTTGCTCGATTGCTATTCATGCCAGCACAGAGCAGCATAGAGTGACCTACTTCCAGCAGCATCCATAGAAAGCTTCACTGCTTTCCATCAAGGCTGATTTAAAAAGTCACCCTCTGTTTCCTGCAGCTCCCGCCCCCGGCTGCCCTCAGAGACGACAGCTATGGACTATCCAGGTCCTTATTTTCTTTCTTTTATCCTTTCTGCTCCCCGTGTTGGCTCATTTTAGTCATCTTTGCCTCTTCTGGGAAAGGAGAAGTGGGTGAGTGGGCAGCTGTAAAGGAAGTTAACATTTCCAATTTTTAGAGTATATCTCTATAAAAGGATATTGGTGGGGCTGCCAAGAGAGGTCAGGTGAAGTTTTCTTATCTAGACTTCTCTTATCCACATAAACGTAACTGATCAAAGGTTGATAACTCCCTAGAAACCATTTGGGTACATCCGTATGGGGATGTTTCTTTCTTACTGCAGACCCTGGAGTGGAGTTTTAGTAGGTCACTCTCATGAGTTTCAATTCAGCCCATCCTTACTCTGTAACTGATAGCCTGGACTGAGATGGAAACATTCCAGATTCCAAGAGGAAAGTCTGGTTTGGAAAACTGCCATGGAGACTTTCATCGAGTTGGCCTGCACCTGACTCAGAGTTGAGCAAGAGATTGTCATTGAATAACAGGGTTGGAGGCGGAGAGTTTGTAGAGACTTTCTGTCTCTTCACTTGAAGGTGAGGAAATGAGCTCCAGAGCTTAGTGCAATCCCCTCTCCGGATCCCCTATGCAATCCTCTAACCTGCCAATGGGTCAACAATGCTCTGGCTCTGAGTGTCCAGTTTTTGCCATTGAGGAGAAATGCCATCAAACAGAAGAAATACAAATTCTGTTCTCTGTTGCTTGGTCACAAGTTGAAATCTCAATTTCAGATCTCATAGAGTCAAGAAGGTTCTAGTTACTTGAGAAGGAACTTCCCATGCTTTCTGTCGGATGACCAATTTTGGAAAATTTTATGCTGCTTTGTTGTAAAACTTTTGTTCCACATAACTTTTGTTCCACAAGGAACTCTCCACCTCCAACCCTGTTATTCAATGACAAGCTCTTGCTGAACCCTGAATCAGGTGCAGGCCACTGCTCAATTCTGCCTGGAGGCAGAGGAGTGTGAATGAGATAATAGCCGGCAGCTCCAGTGAAAGACAGTGAGCTGAATACAGGAAGCAGTATGAGGTCTCCTTTCCCCATTGGTCTCTGAACATCTTAACAAAAGAATGTCCTGGCTAAAAAGTTTCCCTTTTTGTTGCTCACTTAGCCAGGCCTTTGTAGGTATGAACTTCAGGCAAACCATCAGTCTTACCAACATCTGTGCTAGTTGAATTCAGACCCAGTAGGATACTTCATATTATATAGCTCTCACTCTGCGATGGGAAATTATATCACTTTAGATCTCCATACCAGATGGTCCCTATGGTGAGGAATGTGGAGGCCCAGCCAGCTCAGCCCAAGAGCCATTGTTTCTTTGGCGAGTCTCAATGCATCATTTCTCTTGCCTTTGTCCTTTCTCTCTACAGCGTTCTCCTTCGTCTACTTTTTGTGTGCCCCTCGTCTTTCTTCACAGATGGCCAAGACGCTCATGTGTTGCTGTCATTATGTTTATGAAACAAGTTGGGGTCTTTAGAGGCTGCCATTCCAGAGACATTAAAGACTTGCATCACGTTTGATACCAGGGTGAAGATTTGCAGGATAATTAGTGATCCCCTACTGTGATTAACCCCTGACTTAAGCAGGTTATTTTCTTACAAAGGTGTTGAAAGTTAATACCACTGTTAATAGTTTCAGTCAGAAGACCATAATGAAACCAGGTGGAAAGCTAGGCCTATCATCAATATCTTTCAAACTCTTAAATTAGAGGGTAGAAAAAGGACAGTAAGAAGGAACAAAAGAAGAGGGGTTAGTTCTATCATAGGCCTATTTTTGCTAACCTTAATGATAGTTACTATCTGATAGACAAGACTCATTTGTTATTCTTAGTTTTAGATGGTCATCACCACTAAAGCTCTAAGGTTAATCTCCATCACCTTGTGATGGCTGCTGAGATGGTATAGGGTAGAAGTGTGGTTAGATTCTAATTTTAGCCATGTCCTCTTGTAATTATTTCATAAAGAATGTAAGGCTATTCATAATATTGCTCACTTAATAAAATTGAAAAGCAACCAAGCAAAACTAGTAACCCATGAATAACACCCCCTCTCTAATCCTCTAATAGCAGGGCCTCTCCTAGTGGTATGTTTTATTTTGCCTCCAGTTGTTCCAATTCTTTTCTAACTTTGCCCTGGAGACCCCCCTGAGAAATCATGTTGGATTGGTTTGGATAAAAGGTTCCAAGCCTAATGGCAGGTTTGAAAATCTAAGCAAGGCCTTTCAACAGTCAGTAATGGCCATCAGGAAGTGTCAACCTCAACCTTGAAGGCCTTCAGGGTCAGCTCCTCTGATGCCCTCAGCACGAGGCCAAGAATTGACAAGTTAATGCTTCCGCTTGCCTTGACCTCAGCAACCACAGTAGCCTCATTACTACTCAGCTGGATTCAGCCAGAAGCTGAGACTTCCTAGGAGTGAGAAAGGGTCCCAGAATGCCAAGACTGCCCTAAGCCACTCAGAGCAATTCAGTGAATTAAAGGATCCTTGAGGAGTTGCCTAGTTCAAATCCATATTTGAGTTTAAGTTGTCAAATTCTTTGAAAGAGGACCTCATGGAACAGGTCCTTTGGGGAAGTTTTTGATCCTGACATGATGGTTTCCTGAGCAGTTTAAGTCAAAGACTCTCAGGATGGGTTATGGCTGATGGAAGAGCACGCTGAAGGGATGGACAAGGTGGAAAGCCAGAGGAGGAAGTTCTGTGTCCTAAGCTAACCACACAAAAAGACTACAAGCTCTGAGCCCACCAGCTAACCTTAAAACAATGACTAAGACTAATTCTAAAGTGACTTCTTCTCACTCTTCTTCCCTCCACCATTCCCTACTCATGATTCCAGTGACTCTTGCTGCTCAGTGTCCCATCATTGCTGTTCTCTGGTGCATGCAGCAGCCCTCAGGGTACTTTTCTAGAAATCACCTGTCTGTACCAGCACAAGAGGGGTCTTTTTCACCAGCTGATGATGGGCCTGGCTCTTACAGGCTCCGATCTCACCCTTTCAAACCTGTTCACCCATGTGCAGAAGTAAAACAGGGTGGAGTGTGGATCAGACTTGAGAGAAGGTCTGGCATCATTTAGGACATTGAGCTTATTCCCTTTGGACTCAGGATCATGGGATAGCATAGTTACAGAAGAATCTTAGAATTCATCTGCACAGATCTTCCTTATAGCATAGGGGAAATTCAAAGCCAAAAAAAGATTTTACTTAAGGTTACTCCAACCACATCTAGGCCTCCTGAGTCCCACTTTGCTATTTTAGTCACTGCAGAATGTGGGATCACAATCACAGTGGCGTTCTGATTCTGTCTGGTTTCTCGGCCATTTTCTTGCAGGAGCTCCTTGATAATTCTAAATTGTGGCTTAGTTTATGCTTCTGATTAATAAAAGCATGGACCACTTTTTATTAGCTCTGAACTCCGTAAACTGGCATACTCAACTTTTGACAACAATCTGCATTTTAGCCTAGATCCTCTGCTATTCTTCTGTATATCTTCTCTCCTGAAGCTTAACTAGACTTCTTACAGTTTGCAAATTTGCATTACCTGCCTTTAATCCCAGCACGCAGGAGGCTGAGGTAGGAGGAGCGTTGTGAGTTCGAGGCCAGCTTGGGGTACAATGAGAGTGCAAGGATGGTCTGAGCTACATAGTGCAACCCTGCCTCAAAAATCTAGGGCCAGGAGTTTGGCTCAGTGGCTTAAGTGCCTGTCTGTCTGGCAGGCGCGAGCTTGTGAGTTTGATTCCAGGTACCACCAAAAAAAAAAAAAATTGCATTACCCTTCTGTTCCATTGGACATTCTGTTCCTTTACCTGGGATTGCTTCCCCAATATTTTTTTTAACCATTTTATTACTTCTCACCTATGTACCTCTAGCCAAGTTTCACCCTGTCATGCAGCACTGCTCTTACTGTTAGAATACTTATTCATGGTCTTGTCTTATGTTTCTTGCTAGATTGAAAGCTCCTTGAGGGCAGGAGACATACAGCACAGTTTTCTGAATGTGGTGAAAATTGTGTGCTCTGGAAGTATTTATTCTATGTAAGTGGGACGTTGGTTGTTGACTATTCCAGATAGTTATAGGATTTGGGGAGGTTTAAGGGATATGAGGTTTGTGGAGGGAAAAAGTGGTTGATCTAAAAGTCAAGATGTCCTTGCCTTTCTAAGTATCATGGCAGCACAGTATGACAAGGCATTGGTGTTCATCACACCTGTAGGGTCTTAGATGATGGTGTAAGATCCTGCTGACACTTGCTTTATTCAGTGCATTGCGGAAAAGGTTCTGTGTGAGCCCCATGGGCAACGCTCAGGTGCCCTTGGACTAGAGTTGCTATTCCATCATTTCCCAGATTTGTTCCTGGGGAGTCTCTGGGCTGACTTGCTATCCTCTTCTTCAAATATTCTTCTGACATTCAGAGCAACATGATTACATTGATGTACCAAGCTCTGATTTCAGTCACATTGGTGGAGAAATTGGCAAAACATTTATTGTGCCCTGTGTGTTTTTTAATAGTTGATCAGGCCAGGTACAGCATAAGTAAATAAGTTCCTAGTTTACAATTTGAGCTCTTCTATGTCACATCCTGCCAGAAGAAGGAAAAAGGCCAATGAAAATGCTATCATTTTAAAATTTAAACTAAAGATTGATGAGTGCCCTTGGCAGGCACAGTGTTCTTTTTCCTTCACTTTTTGACCTCTCCGATAAGCACGGTCTAGGCAAAATCATGATGTCACTATCCACAGAGATGAGCACACGCAGCCCATAGAGGCATTCAGAGAGGACTGGCCTGCAAAAAATAGCCAGGGACTCTGTACTCTTGACACACTAGCCCATTGGAACAGTGCCAGTGTCCCCACTGAACCTGTAGTTTCCTTGTCACCTGCACCCCATTCTGACTCCTCAACACTGGAGCAGATCACCTTTCTACTCATAGAAATCCTTGGGTTGCTCATACATAAAGCGTTTCAAGCTGGTAAAAGTGTTCTGGGATTAGACAGTGGTGATTGTTCTGCAAGTTGGTGACTATACCAAAAACCACTGGGTCATATACTTTGAAAGGGTGAATGTTCTGATGTGTGAATTATATCTCATTTTAAAAGAAGAAATAGGAGCCTAAGATTTTATGCAAAACCATTAAAATATGTTAGCATAGAAGCTCCTAAAATACCTCAAGACTTTTTACTCATGTGCTTACTCTCCTTGTGCGTGTTCTGGGCCTCACGAGTTGTCGTGTGTATGGGGGTGGAAGGGATCTCACAGTTTATTCATCTCAGCCACTGTTCTATGTCAGACTGAGGTGACCTTGGTCTAGATGTCTCCTTATGTTTGTTCATGCAGTTATAAAAAGGTAACAAACATGACCTACTTGATAAGGATTCCCCAGGCGACAAAAGTCTGGGTTAAGTGACATGGAAGGTATGAGGTGCTAGATTCTCCTGAATAGCTACAGGAAGGGCTGAGGGACACCCAGACATGTGGAAGAAACCCAGGGCTCAGTGGGGAGCAGTGCACCAGGAGATGGGGTGTGTGTTACCCTGGGTGAAGCCATTTAGTGTTCGATGAGAAGCTGAACTGCTTATGATTTTTACATCTCTAGTGAGGTGGAGAGAGAGAGTTTGGTTTTTGGTGCAGTGGTAGAACAGGAGCTTGGTGGAGAAGATGTGTTTCTCAGAAGTCATCTGGTGGTTTGACATGAAGGCAGGAAGCATGGTTGAAAGGTAAGTGCCCAAACACCCTAGCAGGTTTGCTACGGTTGGACCTGCACATAAGAGGTGTGTGGACACTGCTTCTTGAAATGCACCCTCTCCCAGATGCACCCAAGGATTTCTGCTCACCTGCAAAACTGGAAAGCCTCCGTAGAGGAAAGGCAAGCTCAGGAAACTTGTGTCACTGTCTCTTTTAACAGAAAGGGGTATGCCTTCAGCAAACCAGGGCTGAGGTGCAGGGGATTCTCCATTCTCACTACTGCCCACCACGGTTTCCTAAATGCTTGCACTAGTCATGTCCTAGGTCATGGGCTGCATGGTAACCCAATAGGATGGCCGAGGCCTCTAGGCAGTGGGGGAGAGGGGCTCAGTGTGAAGCAGGCGCTGATCACTCTGTGTTTGCAGCCACTTGTCACCTTCTGTTTTACTTTTCACCCTGCTACATATGCCTAGGATTAGGCAGACAATCCTATCAGTGTCTTTCAGGGACAGACTGATGAGCTGTGCCTCATACAAAAGTTTCTAGTGATCTGCCTAGACAGGACCTGCTGATACTCCTCCCCCTCCTCATTAGATCAGTGCAGGAAACTCAATTCGCTCTTTCTCTACATGTTGAAAGGAATTGCATGTATCCTTCCTGGGGACCAACATCAGTGTTGTCTTCATCTGAGAAGTTGATTTTCCTCTGTTCTTCTGCCCTCTACCCAGGTGGCATTGATTCCTTCTGTGCTCTCACAAAACCTAGTTATATATCTAGTGTGACACTTGCCACATTCAGACAGGTGGGCTGCTCTGGAGACCTTGTGGAAGGCCTCGTTTTTATTTTGTATGTGGGTGTCTAGCACAGTGCCTGGGGTAGAATGCATGCCAAGTGTATGTCTATTCAATAAATGAATGGCTAGGTAAATAAGTAACATTATTTGTGCACTTCCACACATAGTGGAAGATAGTTATAAACTCCATAAATATTTAAAATTGCTTTCCTCTTTATGGTTGTGATACTTGATGAGAATACATTCTAAATGTGTCTATTAAATCTTTTTTATGTCTATGGGATTTTTTTTCTGATCAAAGGTGCTAAATTTTGAGAGAAGAAGCTATGCCTTTTGAAAACTGAAATTTTGTAAAGCAGTGGTTTGTTAATGTGTGTTCAGCAGATTATTAGTCCTCTACTGTAATAATAGTTGCTAAAGAAAAAGTAGTCTAAGGGCCAAATGAAGTTCAGGAGAGTCTGGCATAATCAGGTTTCTCTTGTGGGATGTCTCAAAGCTGTGATATGACAGTGCTAAGGAGTATAAGAGAGAGTGATCTGTACGTAGGGTATCTCTGCAATACCATTTTAGCTCTTCCAACAGTGTGGAGGGCATAGTAGGTCTTTGGTATTTTGTTACTGATGATGGTTCAGTGCTTTGATCTAGATCCTTGTGAAACAAATGAGTGTTTCTATCTGTGACAAGGGCTCAATTTCACTGCCATCTTTGTGCACACCACCTGTGCTCCACAACACTGTAAAGAAAAATTTTAAGGGAATTAAAACATTACTCGTCATAACAAATTATCAGACATCTCTGGTGGACTGTGCAGCAAATGACTGTGGTTTTAGAAATAGCCTCCCAGCCCTGGTAGCTCTGCAGTAACCTCCCATGACTATTTCATAACTGCCATTTCTCTGCACAGTAATTACCAACTTCCTCCTTGATAGATACACTGGTGTGTCTAGGAGTAATTGCTAGGGAGCTCACACTTTCAAATTTACAAGAGGCAAACAACCTTGTATTTACCTCAGGGGGTTATCAGGCATTCAAACTGTGCCATGTAAAGGATGCTATTGATCATAGAACTAGGGGAAGAACTTGAATTTTCACCTCGGTATTTTTCTCAATGGGAGAGAGCCTGACTCACTAGATTGATGGTATAAAGACTTTTGCGGGGAGGTGGATAGTTCACTTCTTCTTGTAATTTCTTTCCTCCTTGAAGTTTGGAGCAGCAGTAAGTCTGATATAGTTGGACTTTTTCTCTGTCTTCAGATAAATCTGGTTACTTGGTACCAGTAGCTACAAAGCAGATGAAAACCTAGTCCTGTCCCAGTTCTCACCTGTGCCTTTGGTGTTTATCCTCTAGAGATCTCAGGGAACACAGAGGACATCCCTCTGGTGCGTTGGAGGCAGCAGTGGCTGGAAAATGGCACTTTACTCTTTCACATCCACCACCAAGATGGTGCCCCAAGTCTCCCTGGACAAGACCCAACCGAGGAACCCCAGCATGAGTCAGCAGAAGAAGAACTGAGGATCCTCCACATCTCAGTCATGGTAAGGACAGCATCATTATAGCCTTCAAGCCATAGGTAGCTTGTGCTACTTTGACATTGTAAGTCTTGGTGACGTAGATATACAAGTTGGATTTTTATTTTTATAACAAAATGCCTAAGGCAGAATACTTATAAAAAAAAGAGGTTTTATTATTCCCTATTTCTGGAGAATTAAGGGCATGGCACCTGTATCAGTGCAGGTCTGGTGAGGACCCTCTCCATTGCATCACACCATAGCAGATAGCAATGCTGACAGTGCCAGTGAGAGAAGGAAAGGACATCACCAGACAGGAAGGCAGAGAGACTGAGGTCTCAAGTCCCTTCCCAGGTCATGCTCCTAATTGTCGTAGGCCCCATTTATTAATGGTGCTAAACCACCAGCTAATGCTGCAACCCTGGAAACAAAGCTTCCAATGCATAAACCACTGGGGAACAAACAATATGTAGACCATAGCAATAATTCTGTAAGACCCAATTTCATAATCCTAACTGATTATGGAAATAAGTGAACTTCCCATTTAGGGGAAATATGTCTACTTGTGCTATAAGTTGCTGCTGTCCTGCAATATTTGTCTCTAGGGATATGCCCAGTTCTGGAGTTGTTTTTATAAATCAGAGATAATGTGAGATGGACAATGGATTGTATTGAAATGGAATTATTCAATTAACATTGAATAATTTATGGAGTATCTTAGTTTTTCATTCCCAAGTAGGGTTAGCTGCTACCAAATCCTCCTTCCTTTTCTCCTATTCAGGAAAAATCAGCCTACCGTCTTTCTTTCCTCTTACAATAAAGGTTTTGTCAATAGATAATTTTTTTTTATTTTAGAAGTTTTACCGTCTGCATCCTTTCTATATAGAAATGTGAAACTTGAAGAAAATGAGAAGATTCACTCTAAAACTCTAGGAATTTGTGTTTTAGAATCTCACTAGAAAGAGAATGTTGCAATGATAGGTGAGAAGATTTGTTTAGTTTTATTTTGTTTATTGATGAACCCCTGGCACCTAGAGGAGTTCATTCACATAGCACTTAATCAATAATAGTGGAATAAACAAAGTTTTCCAGTGAAGAGAGAAGATATGCTTCATTTGGCATTTTATGTATTCATGTTATATTGGTTAACTAAACATATTATCTGCTCATGGAGTTGTCTGATAGAAAGTTGAGGTTTGAATGATTACCATACAAACGGGAGGTCATGGGCTATTTTGCTGTTAATAAACGTAGCACAGAACAAGGTTATGTCTAGTATAACTTAAATTCAGCTCTTGTTTTGGTAGTACCACTACTTGTTTAATTCTGTGTATCAAACTGAGGTAAAGTGGAAAAAAATGGAAAACATTTAAATATGTAAAATTTTTCATTTTCCAAAACTTTAGGGTGGAGAACTTCCTTGTTAAAACCTTTCATAAAATCTCAGAATGTGATCATCCCAGCCTTTTCTTTAATCAGTGATCCCTAAATAACTGATTTGGTGGTTTACCTCTATGTCCTTTGTTTATGCTGTCTGATGTAGACGGGAATCCTTAAACAGTGAAGAGTAAACCTCAATGTTTAAGGAAGGCAGACAGGTAAAGGAAATTACTATACCTCAACTTACAGATTATCAGAGGTTGATAAATGGGAGATGCAGTACTTACAAATCTTTCATCAAAGGATAGTGTTCCCTCTTTGAGGAAAGGTGATCTTCATTGTGCGTCACAGTTTCTAGCGAGTGGTGAGATCAGGCAGGTCAGCCAGACCAACCCAGAGACTGAATTGTCTTCATATTTATAATATGATCTGATTAAAAAGAAATGGAATCTGGTAGATTTTTTCCACCTCCCTCTCTTCGTCTGTGTGGGAAACAGTCAAAGTCATGGATGTGTGGTTTGGTTTGGTTGGTTATTTATTTATTTATTTATTTATTTATTTATTTTTGGTCAAAGACCATTTCAAAGAACCGGTCTCTGTCATACGAAGAACGACAGCAACAATAACAACCCACTGAGGGTGAAGAAATTTTATAGAGATTTCCAAGAATGAATACCAAGTGTGCTTGTGTTTGAAAGAAAGACTCTGAATACTGGCACTTCAGATAGGGAGTATGTCAGATGGTTGTTTGGGGTGAGGGAAACATAGTGTAAAGATCTGTAGGAAGATAGTCTGAAACTTGCCCTAGGTACTTCACTATATCCTCAGTGTGGCAAAGACTACCATCTATCCTTGGAATGAGGTACTCCAGTAAGTTCTCCAGAGGATACGTGTGAGTGTGTGTGTGTGTGTGTGTGTGTGCACGTGCGCACGTGTATAAGCAAGAGTGTGTACATACATGTTTTTGAGGCTGGATGACTAAAGACAGAAACGTGCTCATCAAGGATGCCAAAGAATTTTAAAAAGAGCTGTGCTCTTAAAATACAGCAAATCCTGTGAGAAACCGTACATTATTACTGCTTCTTTATGAGATCCCTTGGGCAAGGATTAATGGACAGTGGATACTGAAATGAGGAGAGAACAAGAGTTAGTCTTAAAAGTCTGTTGGAGGTATTTCATGTATTTGCCACTAGTCACCCATGGCAGACCACCAATAACTTTGTGTTGTCCAAATAAAGAAGAAAAAAATTATCCTTTGTCTTTATTTTAGTTTGTTCTATCTAATTTTCAACCAGGCTGGAGAAAGCAGAAGCTAAAATGACATTATCAAAGGGTGAAGCTTTGTTGTCTCTCCTGTGATCTCTTGGATATGAACAGGGCATTTTCCCAGGATGGACTTTGACCTCTGCCAAAGAACAGGGATCTCAGGGTGAGCTGAACATGTGTCTTCCTGCCTATCCCTGTCAAAGATAGTTTGGTGAGTGGAGCCCGCTGTAGCTTGCCTATCCATCCCCCCTCCTCCATTCCCATTCCACACCACACAGCCTCACATGCTGCCTCTCCAGTCCTTAGGATTCTCATCTAGAAACAGTTTCAAAGTCTGAAGTTGAGTATCTGCCCTTGGCTTAGAAATCAAGCCTGAGGGTATCCTGTTTGAAGATGTCGTTCCTAGAGTCTCTGATGGTTTCTTCTTAAGAGACTCAGGGATTGGTAGACTTTATTTGATTTACTTTATACCATATTCTGTGGAGGTAAAGTAGGCAGCTATTTGAGGCATCCAAAATGACAGCATTATAGATGTTAGAAGATAGTTAAATCCTTTGACTAGTGAAAGTATTGGACAGTGAAGTACATGTATATGAAATCTTACTACCTAAATCTTCATTATCAAATAACAATAGCAGAGCCATTTTTCATTAATTTTAATGATTAATATTGATGAAGTTTTCATATTGGAATCAAAATCACATAATTTGGAAAAGAAAAGAGTTAAAGTTATTAACAGAGCATGGATATGTTCAGCCTTTTCTTTCTTGCTAAGAAAATGTATATTTAAAAGCTTAATGGATGGTGCTAAATATTTCCAATATGTGCAGGGAAAATTAATGGTTCTGAGAAAACCTTAAAGTTCACATTTCTCTCTTTGTTGTATTTACACTTTTCTCATTTTTATTACCTTAATGCAAGGACCACTGTTCATCTTTATATTTTGTATTTATAATTTAAAAAAATACACCGAATATAAATAATGATACAATGAAAAATAAAGGTAAACTTTTTTTTGTATCCTTGTGACATTGCATGAATGAGAATTTGTAAGTCTTCTTACACAGTGCCCAGTATAAATCTGTCATCAGCGAAATCGTGAGCTTGCAGAAAACCAATATCCCAGCTGGGAGGTTGGCAATTTAAAACTTTGAAAAAGCTGTTGCTTTTTTTTATTTTTCAATCACATCCTAAAATTTCTGAATTATTTTTTCCAAAGAGGTACCATTTCTTCCTTGCATAGAGTAATTGGATTTCCCTTCTGAAATCTTAACGTTATTGCTGTGAGAGTCAAACGATATATTTTAACCTCCTGCATGATTCAAACTTGGCTTGAGAGATTTATTTCAAATTTGTCAAGATAATTGACATTTAGAACCATGAAGGTACACAGAGATACTCTTTTTAAAACTCTTGAACAAGTGAAAGTAGAATTGGTGAATTAGAACTGAATGTGAGCTTGAACCAAAAGTTAAGAATTTCTCCGGTGGTAATGCAAATTGTTTACTCCATGGAAGACTAGATTTTAACACATTTTTACGACAAATATTCAGACAATATGGAGCTAACTCTCCATATCGTACTTTTACTAATTTACTGTACACTGTACATTTTTCTTCTACAGTAGGTAAAAGAATTAAATGGTGCATAAAATAATGCATTGCCTAGATATTTTACTTTTGTAGTTAAAGACAACAGTGTTAATAGATTTCCTGTATACAAGTAGGTTGGTTAAATTATTTTTCTCAGAGTAGACCTTCACAAATGCTTCAGTTTTCTATCTGTCTGTCTACTGTCTATCTATCTATCTATCTATCTATCTATCTTTCTTTCTATCTATCTATCTATCTATCTATCTATCTATCTATCTATCTCTTTTTGTTGTAGCAACAACTTCCACTGGTAGAGAAAATCTTTGTGATTCAGCCTTTGTAGACACAATTCCAATTGTGTGTGGGGGGGGTGATATGCTGGAGCACCTGTGTCCCCGTAAGAATTTGTGAGCAAAACCCATCAGACAAGCCTGGGTGCTACTCAGGACCATCAGCCCAGCTCTATGAGCCCCACTGGTCAGCACTTGTAGGCTTCTGTGGCTTTGTGTTTGGCATTAGAGGCCTTTGCCCAGGCTTTCTGCTTCTGCAGATCCAGGTAGCTCCATGAACAGCATTGTCTCTTAAGAGAAACAATGTAGGGAACGAGTTTTGGGGACAAAAGAAGCTATGGTGCTTTTAGAGAGTCCCAATGTCCAGCAAATAGGACAGGCAGTCTAGGGAAATTCCATTCTGGAGTAGTAACATTTGGGGCTCAGTTAGTACAAAGTCCACAAAACACACCTGTGAGAGCCTGTAGGCTCATGTTTTCACGACTGCATAACAACATTGTGCCAAAGTCCCCATCCTTGCTTTATAGTTACGTTCAAGTTTAGTCCAACTCTATCACATTACTTTGCTTGGAGCTGTGCTTCATTTACCTCCTGCAGCACAGTCACTTCCAGGGTGGAGAAGAGCAATTTGAAGCACGGCCAGCCCTACGTGTCATCAGGAACATCAGGCATTTATTAAGTGTCCCAGGGCATGACAGAAAGAGGGATGGATGCTTTTTCTGTCTGCACCTTTTGCCTTCAGAAAACCTGTTACGAAAATTCATTAGCAAATTCATTAATCAGGGTCATCAGGCTTTTGGTCAACTGCTATTATTTGTTTCATCTAACTTAAGAAGCTCTAATTTATCAGGACCAATCTTTCTGATTTTCAAGAAATAAATAGCAACATTTAGACAAAAACAAAACAAGACTGCAAAAAATAGACCAATAAGTCAGAAAGGACAAAAGGGAGATCTTTCTTGATTCTTTTAAGGAAGACTCTGCTAGTCATTCAAGCTATTCATCATGGGACTGGACTGACTTACTGGTCAGACTGCTTGCCTGCCATGGCCATCACTGGACACCTTGCCTTCCATTAGGGAAAAGATGAGTAGTTCCTAAAATAATCAACAAGATCCCTAAAACAAAACCTCTTTTTCTGTCCTTGTGAAAGCCTGATGTGTAAAATCCTCAAGATTCAGAGTCCATTTTAGGACTATTTCCAGAGTCAAGTAAGACTTGACTTACAAATTTCCCACCTCTGATACCAGGGGACAGCTCTTGCTAGGATGTGTCTGTTGCCAGATGCATTAGGCACAGCTATCTGTCAGACCCATAGCCTCTTCTGTTGCTCACCTATTTGGTTGTTTTATGGTGCATTTCTGTATTCCTAAAAAGTGAGAGATAGGCTGTGGTAGAAAGATAGCCTTGATGTAGAGCTGGAAGAGTGAGCTTGTAATCCTGGCTTCACCACTTACTTAATTTTTGACCTTTGTGGAAACTTCTTTATCTCATTTTTAAAATGAATGTTTTGCTTAGATTTTTTTTTTCTTTTTTTTTTTCTGGTTTTAAAGAGTATAAATACTCTTAGCTCTATCAATCATGGCATTTTACTGTAGAAATGCATATGAAGATAAGGGAAACAGCATTGTCCCAACTAAAAAAGAAAAAAAACATCAAAGAGCATATTTTCTATAAGAGTGGAACTGCGAAGTTGTTCAGGACCCAAGTTATGGAAGATTTGGCTTGGCTCTTTCACACCTGCTTCTGTTGGTTCTGCTGCTATGAGTGAGCTACTCTATGAACTTGTTTACATTTTGATGCTTCTGCATTTTTGAAGTTCCCTTTACTCAACGAGTCACCTTGGTTATGATCCCTCCTGACTTCTGTTAGCATCGCAGTGTTTCCAAATTTTCATTGCTGTTAAATTCTTTGTTCTCCCCTCTTCTAATTCTTCTAATTTTAACTCTATAGGAAAGAAGCTAATAGATACAGCTACTTGCCAGATTTTCTGTTCCTTTTCAAAACTTTTCATATCACATTATGCCCTACGTGAATGTCACCCTAACTTTCTCTTGTTGGCTGCTATTGTGGGACTCATGCAAATCATCCCTGCTCCTGGGACAAGTTATTACTATTTTCTTTACCAGAGGCTAAAAAACAATGCTTCTGTGATTTCTTTCTAGAATACAATAGGCACAGTAAGACCTAACTGGCGAAGATATCAAGAGAATCAAAAGGTAGTGAGTGCTACCGTATCATCATCATCATCATCACCACCATCATCATTGCCATCACCATCACATCATCACTGAAATATTATTTTACATTTATTATGCATTAAGCACTGTTTTGAATGCTCCAAAACTTATTAATTGATTTTTATTCTCATCACAAATCTATAATGTAGGATTTGTTAGTATGTCACTTTAGAGATGATGTCACTGCAGGTCAGACGGGCTAAGGGACTTTTTCAAACTTAAGCAACTCTTAGTTTGCAGAGTCAAAATTGAATTTGAGGTAGTCTGCATGATCCTGACTCCATACTTGGAGAAGCACTCAACTTCCCTCGGCCCTCCGTGAGTAATCAGTACACATTTACTACTTACTTCTTCACCAGATTTTATTTTCTTGACTTTTGTCTGCGAAGACTATTCTGACGTTTCCTCCCATTAATACTTGGACAGTCATAACTCTATGAGCACTAGGACCCACAACCATGGTGGAACACAGATCTATATCTCTGTGGTTCCTGCAGCCAGCTCACCCCAGAAGTTCAGATTGTGTTCAGCTCTGCTAAACCCACCTGCTAACTTTGGCTTCTGCCACCTCACCTCACAGCTGGCAGTGGGTTTGTTGGCAGTGAAGAGAAGAGCATAGTTGGGGAATTCCAGCACTAAATTTATGAAAGTCATGGAACAATAAACTTAGTCTTTCTTATACATAAACTTTCACATTTTGCAGAGAAGTTTTAGAAACTAGAGAAGTATTTTAAAAGTACTACTGAGCTATCACTGATTTAAAAGAATCATTGAGTCATTCATTCATTTAGATATCGATTCTTTCCTTTAACAATATTTTTTAGGCTTCAGATTCTTTTAGATACTAAGTAGATAGAAAATTAATAAGACAGGAATGTGCTGTCATGGAGCATTTAATGCTTTTATTAGTATTTAACATTTGAGGATAGCTCTTGACAGAACTAAGAGCCAAGCAAGGTATCTATCTTCTTTTCCGTTTGCTTCCATTCTTTATATCTTCTGTACAATTGTGTTTTTCTCTTTCCTGGAATTTATAGAAGCCTTACACTCCCTATGTTGTTTTGTTTGTTTATTTGTTTCCCAACAGCAAGCAAAATAGCTAAGAGGCGATTTTTAAAGATACTGGTATCTCTTAAACAACTTCAGGTAATAGTCTGTTCAGCAGTTTAACTTAGAGAGGCCAACAGTTTAAAGTATTTAACTTCCCCAAATCCCAGAAAATCCTTTTAAAAACCAGAGTCATGATATCTGTGGGGTTTTAAAACAGTATTCACAATCAGTAACATTTGTATAATACAGCTATCCCTTACTAAGTTTTTGTATCCCTGACACTGTACGGAGTTGTATGTATACTTTTTGTTGTTTTGGTTTTTGTTTTTTGTACCAGGAATCAAAGTCAGGACCTCATGCTTGCCAGGCAGGCGCTGTGCCACTGAGCTATATCCTCAGCTCGTATTTATGCTTAGTGTGAATCATTTCCATAGCGACCTTGTGAGATGTGTTAATTCCCCCATTTGTCAGATGTGAATACTGAAATGAGATTCAGGTAAAGTAAAACATATGGCAAGGTCACCCAGCAATGAGAGTGATACCATGATTCAAGGCAAGTATCCATGACTCCAGACTCAATTCTGGTACAATTCTGTTTGCTGGAGGCATTAGAGTTGGCTAATTTCTTCAGGATATGGAGTTATTTTACTTTTTAGTAAGCAGAGCATAATTCCTTCTCCTGATAAAGATTAGGATGGCACCTAGAGAACTGGACAAAATGCTCTCATGGTGTGATCCCTGGGCTACTTCAACAGGTGGCTCAGAGCAGCAAAATCAAGTATCCTAAAATAGCCTGAGTTTGGCTTTGAGCAAACAGTGGTCACCAAGAAGCCAGCAAAGACTATAGGTTCTATGGTGTTGAATTTTAGTGACACAGTTTACTGTAAGGGTTTTGCTGTCTGAAAGATTGATTTAAATCATAGTTCTATAAGTTATTAGGGCTTTTTAAAAGCGATTTTGTACAAATTGCTTTGTCTCTTTAAACTGACTTTCATTATCCACAAAATGGGAATACTAATAGATCCTACTTCACTGGGCCACTTTAGATGATTAAATAAAATGATGCTTATAAAGCACTTCCTATACTATAGGGCCCTTGGGAAGTGTCCAGTAAATATTAGCTAGGTAAACTCTTGGGATGCCATGCAAGCTGCCTGTAACAATTCTGCATGCAATGTGTTGCCCAGGAGCCCATAACCTTAGGGAGCCAGAAAAGCAGCTGGGATCATAGCAACCTCTTACAGGAGTCCTACAGGAGTTGTGCTTAGGGAAAAGACCAAGGCAATTAGGGGCATCAAGATAACAGAATAGGACCATTGCGAACTATGGGTTGCAGTCATATACGTCCAGGGCATTGTTAGGCTTCTTCTGATTCATTGTTTGCAGGGTCTCCTAGCAGGTGTTCTGTGATTTAGGATGATAATCCCAGCTGCAACTTTTCCACATGAACTTCACTGATTTATTTATTTATTAGTCAAACCAATTGATGTCATTATGGGAATCCTTTATTACCCAGGTATCTATGGGTACCAAGATTGTTGTTTTCCGCATTCACAACAAGGAAATGCTTGTAGTTAACACTGGCAAAAAACTCAGAGATATGAATTCTTGGTGCTGTTATCTTTCCTGTAGGTCATAGTGCTTTTCCCTTATTTCTGCCTATTTCTGAAGTTCTGAGGTTGCCTTTAAATCCTCCCTCAAACCCACATTCTTATGTCTTGGCAGGAGACTGATTAGGATTATGTATAATAGATGTAGGCTGCTATAAATCCACAGAGAACCCAAGCATGGACAATGACAAGGGATATCTAAGCCATGGGTAAGGGACCAGACGGTAAATATCTTCATCTTTTAGGCCATTCAAGCTATATTTTAACTACTCAACAATTGTCAAGGCAATGTCCAGGCACGCATATACAATACACAAATGAGTAAGTGTGGATGTATTTCAGTAAAACCTCATTTATCAAAATGAGCAGTGGATCACGTTTGGACCAGAAGCCATAGTTTGCTGATCCTAGTTTAGTACATTCTCCTCAGTTTGTCTTTAGAGCCTAAACAGAAACTAAAATCCAACAACTTGGGAGAAGTATAGGCTCATATTTGCAGTAAAAAATAGTAACTTGCTGGTTTAGGCAGATCCCTGTAGATTGATTATAATTGTCACTTAAAACAAGCATTGACAGTGATTGTTCCTGCTAGAAATTGAAGGCATGTGGTATTCACAAATTCAGGTGAAATCTAAGCACATTAGCCTCTCCTGAGAGGTCTTGATGGGTTTAGCAAAGACAGATGTTGATGAAAACAACACGGTGCTTAGATT
This sequence comes from Dasyprocta punctata, assembly GCA_004363535.1. Lineage (NCBI taxonomy): Eukaryota > Metazoa > Chordata > Mammalia > Rodentia > Dasyproctidae > Dasyprocta > Dasyprocta punctata. Next base: position 82,529 of record RJWM01004117.1, read on the forward strand.
TGGCAAGAGAAGCATAAACAGGATCCTTATTAGCAAATATGCTATTTTTCTTCCCTGAAAGGCTGATGAACTCTTGCTTGGTCTCAATTTTGATGCACACAGTAGACTTTTATGAAATGCCAGCTTCTGTTAAAACATTGCCTTGTAATGAATTGTCTGATGTAAGTGTAGAAGAATGAAAGTAGAGTTAAGCTTCCAAGCATGATGTCATGACACAGTTGGTTTGTGTGGGGTCTGATACATAGCGCTGTAAAAGGTAATGGTGGCTCTTACCTTTGCCAGTGCAGCTCAAGGTGGACAGGACATCTTTAGACCTGGTCTTGTAAAATTAACCGTGACATTTTAACATGGTATCTGCTAAAGATCATTGAATGTCTTGCCTGTGTGACAATCTGATGTCAGTGGCCCTCCCTGAGGTTGCAGAGTGGTCTCCAGGTAAATCTAGAAAGCCCAGGTTTCATTTTACTGTTGTGTATTTATAATTGTCCCCTCCTGATGGCTGTACTAATGCTGCTGATGCCCACGAACATCTGCAGATGAGTCAAGTGGCCTTCTAACTTGGGAAGAATCAGGTGTGGGTTTATGGCTATGTCCCGCTGTGACTGACAGCAGTGAATGCTCCAGTGGGTAGTATCTGAGACCTTCTGTGCTCTGGCTCCCAATCCCTCTAGCTGGGTTTTAAATAGCTACTTAGCATGGCCTATGATAGGAATGCAGCCACGCCAATACCATGAGAAAGATAGGTCTATATGGGAGATCCATATGGGAGATCACACTCCAGATGTTTATTGAAGGATTGACTTTCATTTCCTTCTGTCCCATACCATGACTGAGGAAGGTGGATGGCTTTAGGACGAGGTTACATAGATATTTGGGATCTGTTAAAGTGAACTTGTCTGAATCTGGCATTTGGGACCTTAAACATGTTCCTACGCTGTGAGGTAATCCATCACACAGAGTGGAGTTAGCAGGGGTCTGCATCCTAACTGTGCCATTAAAGCATTCTTTCTTCATTTTCTTTCTAGTCTCTAAATGTTTTGGAGTGTGTACATTCACTAAGAAGGATCCTGTTTATGCCTCTCTTGCCATTGCTCTTCAGCTTTCGGCTGGCTGTGTTGGTCCCAGCCTTTTTCAATGCTTTGTGACTCAGAGCCTTGCACCAGGGGCCTCCAGCCTCCCCAAAGCACGTTCATTCTCCTTGGGCTCCACCTGGGGTGGGAAAGAAGCAACACTGACAGGTCCCAGCTGGGCTCTGCTTTGTGGCACCCGTAGTGTAGTGGTATCGGCCTAGAATGTGGCTGTCCTCTCACGGACTGCATTACACCTGCCGCTCCTCCATGGTGACTAGAGCTCATCCAGGGAGACAAGCAGTCAGAGTCGAGTTAGACCACTGAAACAGAAGTCAGGAAGCTTTGATTATGGCTCTTTTTTTCCCCTCAAAACCTGTGAAACTTTAGGCAAGACCCATGACCTTCTTGGGTATCAGCATGCTTATTTGAAAGTGAGAGGCTTCACTGAGATAACTGTTCTCAAAACTTTAGGGATTCATGGGGCTATTTTTGCCATATTTTAATATAATCCATATGAAAGTTTTCTGAATATTTTTATTTAAATTGACTGCCACTTCCAGCTTAAACTTTTTTCAGTCTTATCTAAGATGAATATACCAACAAACTGTAGATTTAACGTTATAGTAAATTACTTCAACTCAGGTTCAGACAATTAATCTTTTTAAAAATAAATGATAACATAAAAACATTACACACCTTTATCAGCCATTGGCATGCCACATACCAAGAGCATGCAGCTGGGCTATGTCCCCTGCCTTGGGAATCCCCAGCTGGATGACCTTGCAAGTCGCCTCAGGCTGTCACACTCTAGGAGCGTGAAAGTGAAGCACTTGTGGGACACTGGCAAGCCCAGGTTGACGCACTTGAAAGTAATAGAGAAACTTTCTTGCATTCCCTGCAGCAACTCTGCTTTTCTTTTTTTCCATTTATGGACACGAGATGATGGTCTGTGGGGAAAATGCTGGGCTTCTGTGGCTGTACTTTGAAAGGAGTGGAAAATGTTCTATCTTAGTAGGGAGCCATCACTCTCCACTGTGGACCTCTGGCTGGTCCTTGGCGGAACCTGGTGGATAACAGACCTTTATGTGCTATACTGGGTCCTCTCTGCAGATGTCTGGACTTGCTGAACTTCTGACCTAGCATCCCTTGATTTTGGTTGACTCTGTCTCTTCCAGTGTCCCAGTCATCTCTGTAGACACTGGGAGAGACACTCATCTCTCTAGACACATCCCAGCCTTTATTAGCAGGGAGGGCCAGGAGTCTGCCTGGGGTAAACGTCAGGATGGAGTGGCCCCAGTACCATCTGAAGGAGCAGACTATGGAAAGGGTCTCCAGCCTCCAGCTTTGGAGGGTCTTGGTAAAGGGGAGTCCCCCAGAATCACCACTAGAAGACCTTGAGTACTCTAAGAAGAGGGTATTCATCCTCCTGTCCGTAGAGAGTTGGATGAAGCCAGAGGCAGTGGTTTCTGGCCAACTCAGCCTTCTCAGCCTTCTCAGGGCAGTGTCTGCTTTAGTTCCCTTGTGTGCTCTGCTTTCTGGACAACAGCTATATTTTGGAGGGGGGCAGAATTCTGCTTAGGAGGAGAATTCTTAATAGGGTATCACCCCCAGGCTTTGCTAGGACCTGCAGGGCGCTTCTCAGACTCCCATTCTGTGAGGGCCATGCTCACCCTCAGGACAGCCTCTGGAGGGTGGAGGCGAGGGCTCATGGTGTCCAGCACTTCCATCAGCAGTGGCAGTCTCCTGTGGGAGGGACTGAAGACTTTGGGTCCCTCCTGCAGCCCCACTCCCTTTTCCACTGCCCTTTGCAAGTTCCTTTGCCTCTTCGATCAAGTTTGATACCTATGTTTATTTTCACCTGTTTTTACCTAATAAAAAAGAGTTTGAATGAGAAACTGGACCTGTACGTGTTCCTCTGGTATCACAAGCATGTCCAAAGGCCCGCTTTTTAGTATCCAGCAATTCACATGCACACACATGCACACCCACGTGCTCGTGTTTCTGTTAACTACTGCTGTGCCTGGCTCATGCCATTGCATATCAGAAGGATTTCAAAGAAAGGGCCATCTAAAGGAAGAAGACAGGTATTTTACTTGAACAGCTATACAAATAATGCATTTTCATTATTGGGGAGCCAATAAATTTCAATCTTCCTGTCCCTTTTTTTGTTCCAGAAGCACCCATTCTGCGCTCACTGCATCCCTGTCCCTGTGCCCAGCACAGCCCCGGTTTCTCCTCTTATGCCCACCTTTTACTAAACTCTGCTCCTCGTGGTCACCACAAGTCTCAGCATCTGTCTCCGTGGTGGAATCTCCCAGGACTGGGGCAGAGCTCCACCTGTCTACTCTCTACCTTCTGCCTTGTTTTCAAAACTTTCCTTTCACCACCACCACCACCATACTGTTTCTAATGACATGCAGTGAGGAAGAGCTGGAAGCAGTTCCTTCCCCTTGTGAGGCTGAATTCCGAGGTACCAAACCTTTCACAGCCTGACCCTCCCTCCCACACACTCTGACTTCCATTCTCTGTCCTGGGCACCAGACCGGCTTGGTTATGCTTCCTGCATCTTGCTTGCTGTTTAATACTTCTGCAGTTTCATTCACACTGGACTTCTTGGTTATACTCTCCCTCTTCTCTGGGTAGCATCACTTCTTCCTACTCTTTAAAATCCAGTCTCTCCCCATGACTTCCTCTAGGAAAGTATTATTGACCCTGCCTCCCTCTGGGCTGGGTTAAGTGGCACTGGGCAATCCCTGGCACATATTTCTTCACTGTCCTTATCTGTGCATGAACGCGCCTCCCCTGAGATGGAACTCCTTGCTGGGAGGGATTGTGCATCTCTGTATCCTAGTGGGGAGTCTGACCTTTTGCTAACAGGCCAACAGGGAGCTTGAGAATGAACAAACAGCCGGTGAGGAAGGGTGAGCAAATCTGTGGCACTGTTGGAACTGAGAGCAGTTGACTACGCCGTGCGCTTCCTCTGCCATGCAAGGCCTTCGGAAGAGTGTGCTATTCTGGGCTGCTTGATGGTTGGCCTGGCTCCATTTCCCTCTCAACCCGCACTGCTCCCTCTTTTCCCACAGAACCTCAGGGAAAGACCGTCACTCCCACCAGAAGTAAGTCACAAGGCTATCTCTTCCCCCACAGTAGTATATACAACATGTTATAAATTATATCAGTGTATAAATCAGTATAATTTTATAGTTAAATTAATTATGTACATAATTAATTTTATACAATTATATTAAAATATTTTTAATATGATAAAAATCACTGTGAGAGGTTCTCAGAGCAAGCACTCCAGTCCTGAGTGTTACAGGCATGGCGGAAGCCCTGGAGTGAGCCTCTCAGTGTTACACAGTGAAGAGGCCCCTCCCGGAGCCTGGATGTAGCACAGTGCCTGACCCAGCCTTCTGGGCAGCATCCACAGTAACTTGGTTGTCCTGTCTTTGGTGGCTGCTTTCACATTTCTGCAGTTCACAGTCAGTGTCATGATACCTGGGATGTCCCCATCAATTGCTAAGATGTGGCCAGTGCGTTTGACGCAACAATAGGTAAAGTGCTAGAATTCGTGACCGACTTCTTTCTTCCCATTAGTATGGAGTCAGAGTTATAAATGACCTCTAATAAGGTCATTCTCACTCAACTTGCTTTCTGATATGCTTTCTAGACAGAGAGGGGGGTGGGGAAAGGAGTTACAGCTGGTGTGGGAGTACACTGAACCCTCAGTGTGGCTGTGTGTCTACGCAGTTTGTAGCCTTCATCTGTCATAGTGTGGTGGCAAAGAAAATCATTGGTCCTGACAGTGTCCTCCCCCCACCTCCTGAAAACGAAATTTACTTTTCCCAGTTATAGAATGGAGTCCATAAGAACTTTATCACCCTACCTGCAGTCTCTTCACAGAAACAGAAATGCAAGCGTGAATAAATGGGCATACATATGATGTATAGATGAATAAAAATGAGAAGTACGGCTTTAGATTTTAAGAGAAGGTGACTTTTTTTTTTTAACACCATTCACTTTGTAAAGCCTGTGGAACAGCTCTGCCTGTCATTTGGTCCTAAAGCGATGTTTAAAAACTTGACAGCAAATTTCTGTGACCTCTCTCATGATGAGACTTAATTTACACAGAGCTCTGTGGAACAGGGCAGGAATAATTAGATCCAAGTACAGGTTAGTTAACTTTACTAGGAAAAAGTGCTTCCATTTAACTGAACTCCAACCACCTCACAATTGCTTGCACCCAAATGTAGAGCAACACTGAGATTGGCTAAAGATAAGCCATCAAACTTTCTAAAAACACAGCTACATTCCCCAGATGGTGGGTTTATAGCATGCACCTGCCACTTGAACATCCTTGTTGGTGAGGAAACGATCACTTTCTTGTGGCTAGCTTCTTCCCAGAAGGGCTCTGCACCTGATATAGTGGCCCTCAGAGCCAGTCCAGGGCTGGCTAGGAAGCATGAAGTCAGGCTTCCAGATGAACTGGCAAACAGTATGAGAGTAATACTATTTGTGTTTTATCAACCTCTCTGAGCCAGCAGGATGTACTCCCCCTATAAATCATTAAACAGTGCCACCCCTGTGCTAGACTCTTTGCTAAGGTTATTTGAAGTATGATTTCTGCCTGCAAGTCTAGTTATAACCATGCCACGGGCGACACCAGGATTAGGGATTAAGGGTTAACTAAGAAATACATCATGTGGCTCAGGAGTTGGAAGAAGATATACAGGTACTCCTACTTTGGAGTAACCAAAGTAGGTTTCAGGAAGAAGAGGGACTTATGCTGGGAGCTAAACATGCAAGAAAGGTTTTGATAGGACGGTTAAGGAAGGAAGTGCCAAAGGAGGGACCCAGCAGATGCTCAGAAGCCGGTGTAAACTAGCCCTATTATCCCATACCCTCTCTCTCCTTCTCCCCCCTTACAATTGAACAGAATGTGTTAAGTGTAAAAAATCACACCTATTGAAAAGTAGGCAAATGAAATTTTGTGAACATTACAGTTTGAATTAATCACAACAATGCTGCACTGGTAGGTAATAGCCCTCTCTGGGTCAGGAAAACATGCCTGCCCTAGCTACAGAATGATGGAACTGGCCTGGCAGATGCCGCCTGCTTCATCAGTTGCCTTGGAAGCAAGAGCCTCAGACCACTTTTGTATCATGTGAGTGTCTCTGGCTGGATCGGTCTGACCCACCGATTCACTTTGTGTGATCGAGCCACTGCTCAGTAAATTAAAATCTGACAGACTCTAGTGGAGTTGAACATTTGGTCCCTTTCCCATGCTGGTTTTGGTGGAGGGGCAGAATTGGGGCTTAGCTTCCGTCTTCCCTTTGCTCTGGCCCATCTCTGGCTGGTGAGCACTGGGCCCGTGCCCAAGGTCCCGATATATATAACCAGCATCTGACTGGGAACAAAACCAACCTTGGTCAGCCAGTGAAGAAATCAGGCTTCTGTGGCAGACTTTCTACCTCACTTCACCACTACCCTCAAAAAGTCAAGTGCAAGAGCAGAAGTCTATAAAACCAGGAGAGCAAAGCTGACTGCATGTGGCATGGCTGGGTGGGATCCTCAGGAAGGAGATGGCAGGGCAGGGAAGCTGGGGACTTTTTGTTGATGTTGTTGTTGTTGTTGTTGTTATAAATTAATGATAGGAAGGATTTGAAGACTTGGGCAATGGCTTTGCCAGCAAAAATGTAATTAGCTGAAGACAATATGCTGCTGATGTTGGAGCTGTTGGCTTAACGAAGCCTGCCCTAATTAGAATGTCAGGATCTCACTCAGAGATTGCCTTCCCAAACCAGGCTTCTTCTCCAGATTTGTTGCTTGATTACTTTCAGAGAAAAATTCGATTTAATAATTTTTAAGAAAGACAAATAAGCACCCGGTGTATGGTCCAAGAGAAGACTCTATCAGATTATATCAATCTCTCCTTCACTCCCCTCTTTGATGCAAGACGGGGCTGGTTGGCAAGGAGTGTGAGGCTTGGGAAAGATCTTGGCACATAATGCTCCGATCGTGTTTGTACGTCAGCATCTCTCCTGAGTCCTTAATTCCCTCGCTTGTTCCCTTACATAGTTCTTTGGCTCTGCTATGTGTTTTTCTTGGATGCCAAGGTTGAGCCACAGCTGGAACGCTATCAGAGGTTGGCCCACAAATACACATTGTTCTCCTTAGAGAGTAGATTAAAGTTTTGGACTCATGATCAAAATTGTGAGTGTTACATGTCAGACCAGGTTACTGGTTGGTGGACTGTTAGGAGCAAAATGTAATATATAAGAATTTTGTTTACTTCCGTATTTGACCAACATTGAATAACTCATGTTAGGAATGACGATGGTCATCCTTTGGGTGCTAATGCAGCATGTGACCCACAGAGTTTCTCCTATCTTCTCTAAAATTATTGGTCAGAGATTTTTCTGAGTGACTTGACTGCAGTGTATTTTCTAGTTTCCCTGAGAGTGTTCAAGTACAACATTTTCTCCCCAGTTTTCTTCTACGTGTATAGTTATATTGTGGGAAATGCCTACTATTCCACTGAGGTCTTCAATTGTAGAATGAGCACTTATGCACAGCAAGAGACCCAAGTCTGTGTAAATGTACATCAGACAGTTCTCAAGGAAATGGTTGAGTATCTGTAACCTTGGACCTGAAAGCTGTTGATTGCACTTCAGAAAACATCTACCCATGAACTGATATCTCCCTAAATTTTTCTGTCTGTGTCAAAATGATAACCTGATCAGTATAGCCACCCTTGGGCCAATTGAATTGTCATTTAAGTCATGCATTTAGCCAAGGTAGTGATCAAGCATAACTGAAACTTGGAACTATTTGGGTAAGCAATATAGACAGCATTATTACAGGCATTGTGGGAAGTTCACTTACATAGCCTCAATGTTTAGATGTAAAAACCAGGCTGTTTAGAATTTAATTTAGAGAACCTGAGAAGTTGGGTGATTAGGGGCCTGCATACAATGGTGGGCTCATTCATGATCTTATAGCTGCGTTATTCAGATCCACAGTGGAGCTTTGGCTTGATTTCATAACTTTACACAAACTTGTACAAGTTAATCAACTTCGCTGGTCTTCTGTTTTCTCATATAAAAATGGAAATAGTAATTTTTACTACTTATATTTATTGGTAGGATTAAAGGAATAATGAATGCAGTTTGCTAGGTGTGTCTGACACTTGGTGAACACTTAACAAACAGTCATTACCATTATTTTTCTTCTCCAGTGTACCATTCCAGCGTGCTACAGGAATAAAGCAATGTGTGCACAGAATAACAAAATAAGGTGGCAATTCAGAGAGGAGTTAAACACATGTAGTGAGATTGCTACAGCAAGCTGAGAAATGCTTAATTCTTTCTAGCAGTTTGTGATTTTGAAAGCTTCACAGAACTAATTATCAGCCATGGAGAGTACTCCCAGCAGAAGGACCATGCCATTGGAGGCTCCCCTATAAGAGGAAATGGGAGAAAGGTCTCAGAATGCTTGACTTGACTCTGAAGCACCAGAGTTCATGACAATCATGATGATCAAACTGACCTTCATGTGAGGGACAGGAATAAGATCAAGGTCATTTCCCCATGTGAAAGGTCTTCCACCTACATTCTGAATAGCAGCCATCTCTGAGTCACACAGCTTTTTAAGGCTCATCTCATTTTTGTTTGCTTGTTTTACAAGAGAAGAATGATATCTTTTAAATCTTCACTGGTTCAGATAGTAAAATGAGGAATATGTATTAAATGCCAAGGAATCTTGACATTTTAAGTCTCTCCCCTTCCATTTCCAACTATGTTAGAGGCTATTTTCCTCTGAATGAACTGGAAACCACACAAGCGTCTGGTGTAAAGTCTGCCCTTGGCAGTTCTTCCTAATGTTGTTGATTCTTCGTTGCTCAGCCCCAGCTGATGTCCACAGAGCTCTCAGCTCTCAGAGACTTCTTTTCCTTTTGCGCTGGGCTCCCTATTTTGGAGGAGATGAGAGGAAAAGGGGTTTCATAGTTCCATTTGATTGGACAGGAAGAAGGGTAAAATCTAATGGTCATTAGCATATACTGTGCCTGCTTTTTCTTCTGTTATTTGTTCAATAATTCCCTTAATGTTTGGTCCTAATGCAGCAGATTATTGTCATTATTTTATTTCATCAGGATAACCTACTGCATAAAAACAAAGAGGAAAGAGGAAAGGAATGAGGCCAAGAATAGGCATTAAGCATTATCCAGCTGGAGATATTTATTTATTGGCTTCATGCTTGACTAGCGAAGTTTTGAAGGGTTGGTGAACACAACCGAGGGAGGGAGCCTGTCTCATGCAGCTCTGCCCAGGGGCTGCTGAAACAGCAACCTGGAGTGCTTTTGCTTCAGTGTGGACCTTTTGTCTCCCAGCCTGCCTGTCATGCCTAATACACACATTTGTGCATGCGCATGCACACACATACCCACACGCTAGCTTTATAACGCATGCGATCCGAGTTCCATCTGTGATATCTGACTCGGCAGCGTCATCTCTCAGAAAATTGTTACCTTTGCATCCAGAGGGATGTAAGAACCTCAGCTCTGCTCCCGTAGTCTGATTCTTCACTGTTTTCCCCGTCTGCACAGATCTAGGCCAGTCTGTGGGATGAACAGATCCACTGAGGGATCCAGGGACCTTAAGACTCAGCCCAGGGCAGGCTGCCTCTCTGTCACCCTGCTTTCCTCAGCACCCTTGGCCTTAGCATTCTTATTAAGGCAAATGGCAGGTAACCAATCAGAGAGCTCAAAGCGATTTATGAACAAATGCACTCCCTTGAGTCCGCTTTGGGACAGCAAAAGTCAAAGGTCTGAGGCAAGAAAAATATCAGGAACTAAAAAAGCAGCTCTATAAAAAGAATCCAAAGGAGGACGACTTGAAATAGCCCAGGCTGACTGTAGCACACTGGCCTCGAGTCACTGTCCCTGTCGGCCCCAGGATCTCATTAAATGAAACTCTTGAGTCTCATAAAGGAATTGAAGACAAACTTCTCAGCTTAAAGAGGAAGAGGATGATCAACATTAACAATCTTAAAATGAAATAAAATAAATGAATAAAATGACATCAAGTTGTGTTTCCTTCTGAGAAGAATGTGCTCACAGCCTCATTAGGCTGGAAGGACCCTCAAATATCAACTTGCTTACCTGGGAAGCTCTTCATCTCAGTCTGTGTCTTGTTCATGGAAGGCTGCCTGCTCCCTATCATTGTCTGGCAAAATGGCATTTTAATGAGAGAGAATCTTAGGGACCATCCCATTTCTTTCCTGAGCTTTGGATCATTGGGACTTTGGAACATCTGAAGGCAGAGAAAGCATATCCTGGCAAGAGTCTCACCAGACAAGTCAGGGCTATCCCCTGCCAGTGAGATGTACAATTCACGTCAGACTCCTCAGAAGATGTATTGAGGCCTCTTAATTAACATGGTGGCCCATGGCAACTGGAAAGCCTTTCCACACGATTAAAAACTTCAGTAAACCCCCTGGAGAAGGTAATGTTCCTAATAATTTATAAATTGAACTTGCTACTTAATATGCTTGAAGCGTTTCCGTTGTCTTCCATTTGGGAATGAGATGGGCAGGGGATAATGGGTTTCTGCTCACCAGCCACCACAGGAAAGAGAATCTGTCAGAGGAGATAACCAAAGGGTTTTCTACCTAGTTTGGGTGACTTCCTGTGGCAGTAAAGGGATTCTCAAGGTCAAGAACACATTACTGCAATTCCGATGACATTTCCCGTTTGCAAAGGCCTTACTGTGCTATTGGGAAGGAGGAGGTGTCTACTTATCTGGAGTCCTCTGGCTAACTGAAACTGATGATTTGCCTATGAAGGATGTGCTACATCAGGTCCTTGGTCTGTGGTTTTTGGCTTTATTGGGCAGGAAGAACTCACAGATATTCTCTCTATCATTAGTTTACCATTGTGGAGCTATTTCCATTTTGGCAGGGATCAGCGTTATCATCAGAAAAATTTCAAGTTGAAAAAGTCATCACAATCACCTTTTGTTATGGACAAAGGACTACACTAGGGTCGAGGAATCTTCCTCAGTTTGCACAAAGTTGCACCGCCAGTTAGCCCTGTTATTTTGTTGGGAATCTTCGTTATTAGTGAGTTGGACCCAGATTTTCAGTGAGCTCAGATAATCACAGGATCAGAATGGAACTTGAGAAGGAATCTCTCTACCTACTTCATCTACAGTTTTGCTCTAGATTAGAATAGACCAGAAATGCTATATGGGTTTGCACAGTTCTTTCCTTCTCTCTCCCTGTCTCTCTCACTGAATATTCTGTAAAAGCCAAAGACAGATATGAGTGATTGTTGCCACATGAGAGACAGGGTCTTCGCCATGAAATTTGGGCATTGTGAAGGAAACATAGTACACATGAGCCACAAAATTTGTCTATTTGATTCTTATTTTTTTAACCACCATCTAATTCCTTTAGGAATGTAATTTGAATTCAGAATGACCAGTTGCCTTAAGGGATAATTAATTATGTCTCAGATTCACTCTTCTGGTTACTCCTAGGGTAAAACTTAAGCTTTGAAACATGAGCTGATTGATTGGCTGCAGCCTCTTGACAGATGGTAGCTGGAAAGAAAAATCTCAGCTTTTCCATTTTTCTGCCAAGGGTTCACAAAGCCCAGGTGACTTCTTAAACTTTGATGACATTTAATAAGTCCATTTTCTTTTATTCTAGGATTTATCGATCATGTGACACTGATTTGGGAAGGATTCCACTGGCCCTTGGGATGTTACCCAGTGTCTCACCTCTAGTCCAAGATATTTTCACCTATTGCAGTCTATTTTGTTAAAAGAGAATGAATCAATGACTAGCTATTTCTAACAACTGCTATCTCTTTTGCCTTTCTCTCATGCCCGTACTTATCTTTAAAAATCACATTATGCAGATTATGTTTTCTAACCAGAATGTAAACTCCATAGATTAGGAGCCAGGCCTATATTATTCTTTGTAGTATCTCCAGTATGTGACCACTAAAAAAATGCATTTCTAGCATTGGTATCAGAAGACATTTATTAAATAACTTAGAAGTGAATAAATAAGGAGTCATATAAGCACTGTACTTACATAAACTTAGCTTTCAGACACATAGAATATATCCATATGAAATATATAAAAAATGATGAGTCCTCCCTCTTTTCCTTTCTTCCTTCTTCCCTTTCTCCCTGCTTTCCTGCTTTCCTTCATTCCACAATTATGGACCATCTCTGCTCTAGGTCAGGTATTTTGATTGACACTAGAGCTATAAGACATGTCTCAGACTCTCACAAAGTCTATATTCTAGTAGATGAGATAGACAAGCAAATCAAAGATTAAAAGGTTGCTGTGGTTAGAGTTTTATTGAAGGTTCTATGGTCAGTGCATTAAAACTAGAGAAGAGATGGTGGAGGCTGCGTTGTTGATCAGACCTTGAAGGTTGAGTAGGAGTCAGTTAAGGATGGGTGGCAGGACTCAGGACCAGGGTGAATATACAAATCAGATAATGAGGCAGACTTTTCATTGGACTAGAGGGCTGGGGGGAGCATAAAAAGGAGATATGCCTAGAATATTCTATCCCTGGACAATTGCCATCAATTTTATATAAAACATGTTACATAAAAATTCTAAAATCTACAAATTATCTGACAAACCTCATATTACTCTCTTAGGTAAGTGCTGAAAATGTCAATTTCATAATAAAATAAAAGTTGATTGCATTTATTTGATCGCTATTAAGGCCAGTAGAAATGATTTATTGATTTTTTTAAAGAAAAATATATTTTAAAATGCCACTTTTTTGGCAAGAAGTTTGTTAATAGATTTGGAGTTCGCATCTACCCCCAAATGTACTTTCAGTTACAAAATGTTAACAGTTTGGAGAAAAATCAATCAAATAATCAAAAACACATGCAAGGATAAATAAAGAGTAAAACAATCCTGTAGCTCATAGACAGTGTGTGGATATGTGTTTTTTTTTGTTTTTGTTTTTGTTTTTTTTAATGTTCAGAGTTTGCAACTTGCACTCATCACCTGAATCAGATGTGGCTTAATAATTTGTTTTTGGTCTTCAATGCCCTAAGAATTGAAGTTAACACAAATAAATGAAGAATACACTCTGAACACGGCTAGGTAATTCAGAAACACAGAGCAAGGTACTGCATGCAAAGAACTTCCACGTGCTCGCTGGAAAGTCTCATGCCATGATCTTGCCCAGGTAACGTGCTGCATTCCTGTGTGAACTACATTTAGAAGCCCATTTGGAATTAGACGCCCAGAGAAAGCTTGTTTCTCCACATAAACTTTCTTGGGTCATGTAAAACATCTGCCTCTTGACTTTTTCTTTTTGCCTTGGTTATCGGGAACATCCTAGCTCTAGCCTTTGACCTAGGATTTTTTTTCTTTAGACTTTCATTTGCTTCCTCTTTGTCTCATTACATTCTTTGAAAGAAATAACCTAGAACAATCCATGACCATCATTGAAAACTGCTTTAAAAGCCTCTATGGAAATCGAAGGGTTAATGGCTTTGAATGTGTCAAAGAACTGTGGCTTATCACAGGAATGTAATAATAATTAAATGTGACTCTGGATTTCCAAGTCCTCACTATCTAAGGACAGTTGCCAGGATAACTAGACCTAGACTTTGTCCTAGTAAGGTGGAGGGCCTGTATATTTCTCCTACTTTCTATCTGCTCACTGGCTAGAGCAAATCAGTACTTCAGAGGAATTTGTGTGTTGTGATCTTAGCAATATTTATTTAAATATTATTATTAAATAGCACTACATATTAATATTGCATGATATTAAGTATGCATATTTACCTAATAACCCCTAGTTAATAAGTTATTGCAAAGTGTTGTGACACCTGTCACCAATTTGGTTATAAAAGCAGAGAAACAATACGACCACTTGAGGACCTGAGAACACTTTTTTATATGCCTGTTCCAAGTTTCACCTACTGACTGGAGCTTATTACTGGGAACTGATTACTAGAAAGCTGAGGTCGTTAGGAGTCACTGCCTCTCAGCAGAGGAAACATTTCACTAAAACAAAATGAGAGGGGCTAAATACACTGGCTTAGGAAAACAAAACTTGTGTTCCAGCTTTCTTTCTGTAAGTTATGTTTTTTAGAAAAATAAACATAAGATATTTTTAATTGAGTGTCTGGGCTCCAATCATGCCGACAGGAATTCTAGATGAACCTAACAAAATGGCCGCCTGAGAGAAGTGGTGGAGACAATCTGGGACATGAGCTCTTTCCCCACTGTCTAATGTGGTTTCTCTGAGCTTTGGTTTCTTCATCAGAAAAGGAGAAAGCTGAGCCTAGGGATTTTCAGTCAGTCTCTAAGCTGGAAAACAGCACAAATTCTTTATTGAAATTCAGCTAAATTGAGGGCCTAATGGTTTCTTCCAGGCGTGTAGTGATGTGTGATGCACATAGTCTTATTTTAACACAGAGAATTTGAAACATGAGCCTTTTTTTTTTTTTTTTTTTTACTGCCAACTAACCTTGGATTCAAATGCTGATGGGTGCTTCACAAAAGGCCCTTTGTGCAGGACCGTGCCCCTTTGACCCACTGTCACAGAAGCATGCACTTGACTGACTTCTTCAAGGAGGGAGAAGACATCTGGGTGAAATCATCCACACTTTCCTGCTCTATCTCTTAGAAACTGTGAAGTAAATGCCAGGGCCTCTATGTCTTTGGTGAGCAGAGCTCATTGAGGATGACTGTGGCTATAGACTGTGGTTAAGATGTAGCCCTGCAAATGAGAGCCACTGTGGTTCCATCCCAGTCCTACTAATCATTTGTTGTGTGACCTTGGGCAAATTATTTTCCTTTTGGGCCTTAGAATTTTCAAATGTAAAATTAGGTAATAATGGACCCTACCTCTTAACATAAAAAGCATAGAACAGTCTGAACAAATGTCTGATGCAGAATAAACACCCAGTATTGGTCTGTCTTGATTTATTACTGTGCATATGAGGGATGAATGTATGGCCTGGATCTTATCCTAACCCTATTGCAATCATCTGAGGAAAATTAGAGAGGGAAGGTGAAAGGGGCTCCTGAGAACTCCTCTGTGAGCTGGAAAGATGGTGTTTAAACCATTCCTCTAAGATTGATGTTTATGATACTCTTATGGCTCTCTAGGGAATAAAATTACCTCTGGTTTTCACTGGCCTAATTCAATGTCTGACAGCTTCTTTCAGCCAGGAAGTTATTCCTTCTGTGTGGCTTAATTACCTATCATTGTAGTTCCAGTTTGGGGTAAGGGAAAGGATAGCCGGTGTGACTCTGACATAGGGTCCTGCTTAAAACTCCTAGATTCAACACACATGTGCGTGGATTGGTGCAGGGCTTGGTTATGTAATGTTGATGCTCTGTGTCTTCTAGTCCAGGTTTCCTGGGATCCAAGAACTCTGTGTGTATTTGCAGGGCCACCAGCATGGATGGAAGAAAAGATATCACTTAGCTAGGAGGACCTAGAGTACTTGACTTTGTACTCTCACCCAGTGTAAGCTGTACATATTTACTGTTTCTCTGTACTTGCATAAGAGATTTCACCTAGGGGAAAAGTTTTGCAGAAAAAAAAAATTGAAAACCAGGAGGTGCTATAAGTCCCCAACAAGCACATGATGTGGCCCGTCACTTGGCAGTTCACTGTGTTGCTTCATATCTCTGCTCTTCTATTTGAAATATGTGTGTGTGTGTGTGTGTGTGTCTTAGCTCACAGAGATGGTGGGGGAGGGAGAATAAGTGGAAGAGGAACTTTATAAATCTAAAATCTAATTATTATGAAACTGGAAAAATCCCTTTGATGTGTTTGAGGCAATACTCTTGACCCATCATCTGGGTGGGAATCCTGAATTAATAGCTGTATAACAAGTTGTCAGGGATTGAAGCCCAAGGTTGAGAGGAGGACCATTTGGCACACCTCAGCCTAATGAAATAGGCTTGAAGGGATATTGACCAAAATAAGGGGAGTGAATACAGATTGTGTGCAGGAAGATTTATGACTGTCTAGTGCTGTGCGAATGTGGGCTTGAAGGTGCTCCTTGCAAACTCTACCTTGGGTGGATGTTGGGGTAAGGTGTTCAGTGTCTGTGAACTGCTTTCTCACCTCTGACAGACAGCTGAGTGTTGTCCTGACTTGTACGAAATGGCCTCTGAGCTGGTGGCCTTTGAGCCCTGAATGCCTCAAAAGGCAAAGTCCTCTGCCCAGCCTGAACCCAGATGTTGAGTATCAGTCCCTTCCCTACAGTGGTAGTAAGACATAGGTGCTTACTCAGAACAGTGTGCTTATGGGAAAGTTGTGGACCCAAAAACCCACGTTCAAGTGGCATGATTTCTCCCCACATTTGGTGGTAAATTCCTGATGTGTGTAAATTTCTCTTTGACTTTGTGCATGGATTCCCTGCTGGGCCTGTTACTCAGTTAGAGACACAGAAGTTTAAGCTGAGAACAGTCTTGATTGTGTGTGATGTATCATGCTAGGCACTTCACACAGTTTCCTAAACAAATTCTTGCAACCATCCTGGGCATCTTCTCCATCATACAGATGAGAAGTCTGAGGTTCAGTATCTATTGGAATCATTGATCTGTGGATTCAGAGTTCGAATCCACCTCAGAATAATGGTTCAGTGTGTCATGGGATAAAACTAGAGGCCACCTGACAAAATGGGACTTGAAGCAACTTTACATGGAGCAGATTTCTCTTCTACTTTTGTAGCTGAAATTCCCCATGCCTCTATCATACAGGTTTTTTCGCCTTTAAATTGTTTGCTAAGCTAGAACCAACTGGATGCTTTGAAATGATGCACTGGCCATAGCAGTTCCACTTTTCTCTCATGTTAAACACTTATCACAGAAGATTGTCCCTTCGCTGCTGGATGATGTATGCTATAAATCTTCAGTCCATCTGAATGGATGGATTAACGAATGAGTGATGAATGGTGGTATCAGAAGGGGCAAGGACTCTTTGTGGGAATAGCTGGCCATCTTCCCATATCCACGCACTGTCCTGTTTTCCCAGGGTGGCATGATTGCTCTGCTGCTGTCCATCTTGTGCCTGGTGATGATCCTGTACACACGTCGGCGCTGGTGCAAACGCCGCCGGGTCCCCCAGCCCCAGAAGAGTGCCAGTGCTGAGGCAGCCAACGAGATTCACTACATTCCTTCTGTGCTGATCGGTGGCCATGGGCGGGAGAGTCTGCGCAATGCCCGTGTGCAGGGCCACAACTCCAGTGGTACCCTGAGCATCAGGGAGACACCCATCCTGGATGGCTATGAGTATGACATCACGGACCTGCGCCATCACCTGCAGAGGGAGTGCATGAACGGAGGGGAGGATTTCGCCAGCCAGGTCACACGCACCCTGGACTCCTTGCAGGGCTGCAATGAGAAGGCAGGGATGGACCTCACGCCAGGTGGGATGGTAGAAAGGCTGTGTGCTTAGCCCTTTGTCTCAGAGAGTGGGCAGGGGGGTGGCATTATGGGATGGGCCAGTGCCCTTCCCTAGGTGGACAAACCTGTTTCCTGGAATGACTGAACTGTTTTCTAATCTAGAAAATCAGTAGAACAGTGTAAAATCAGAGCCCTTCTACTTCCATCATGCATTGGAAGCTGAGTTTTCTTTACATCCAGCAGAGACGTGAGTTACAGCCTGTGTAGTATGTAATAAGTAACCCTCTGGGAAGTAAGAGGATTGTAAGAAAAATCAACATGTGTTGACTTTTTTTGTCTATCATAGATTTGCATAGGCAATTTAATTCTCTGATGAAGTAGAAGGGACTATGCTATCTGTTTTTTTCACTGACTTCTAAGACTTGGACCTGGGGTGTTTTAGTTGTGATACCTTGCCTTTGCCTCTGTGGTCTCTACAAAGGATGTATGTTTTCAAAGAAATTGAAGGAATGAAATCAAGGTATCAGACCTCAGATGCTTTGTGTATCTGTGGAGTCGGTGGGGGAAAGTGACTTGGATTTAATCCATCAGAAGAAATTCAAGGTAAAAATAAATGGAGAGAGAGAAAAACTATACTTTTCTTCTACAGTAGCCCACCTGTCTCTCTTCAGATTCTGTGTGCTGTGAATAAACACTTCCCCATAGATAAATCCTTGACAGTGATCCTTCAAGACACTGCCCAATTATCTTTGAGGAAAATGTATTTGATACCACATGCTGTTTAAGATACGCAGACTTTTGGTGGGGCATGAAAGAGTGAAATCACATAGAGGAAAATGGAAATTATGTTTGTTATCCGGAAGTGATCCCATCTGAATATTCATTGTAGTGACACCAAAATCCTGGTAACTCCATGCCTGAGAGGAGGGGGGGACACATCTTCAGTAGCTCTCATGTGCCCCACAGCACCTGGCACAGGGCTAAGGCCACCAGGTACGGATACTGTACACAGGGGTCACACACTTTGATGACTTTAGGGGGCAGACAGATTGTACAATTATGTGCAGCAGCTGGAGGTCGGACAATAGGGAATGGTGTAGACCAGGCAAAGGAGAGAGGCACGTTCTGCCTGAGTGCACACAAATCCAAATTCAAATTCTTTTAAAACTCTGTGCCGACCAAAAGAAAGAACTCTACAATCTGTGTCTAGCCAAAGGGCAGCGAGTGGTAATGTTATTGATAAAGGATTAGTTGAATTGGATTTTCAGTTGTAATTCTCTTACTTCATTCCTTCTCCCATAACTTTGTAGCCCTTAGAAATCAAAGAGGAGTATTTTAATTTCTGCCAATCTCTCCCCTTTACAGGTTCCTTATGTTTACTTGGTTCATAAAGATTTCCTTGCTCTCTCTTTCTTTGAGCTTTTCTCCTAGAGTTTTTGTCTTGACTCTTGCTTTTGCAGGAAGTGATAATGCCAAGCTCTCACTGATGAACAAGTATAAAGATAACATCATTGCCACCAGTCCCGTGGACTCCAACCACCAGCAGGCCACCCTACTCTCTCACACCTCCAGTAGCCAGAGAAAGCGGATCAACAACAAAGCCAGAGGTATCTGTGTCTGATGTTAGGGCTCACGGTTGAAGTCCTGAATATGGGCAGAGGCAGGGCCATTAACACTGGTCACCCACAAACTTACCTGTAACTAGGAGCTATGTCCTGTCACATACCAATTAAAGACTACTTACTGAAAAGTATAAATGAGCAAACCTTTTAACCAAGCACTTTTACCAAAGGGAATGTATGCTTAGGGAAGAATTGGACAAGGGTACAAGGATGTGTGTAAAAGACACTTTATCACAACACTGTTGAAATGAGCAAACAATAAAAAGTAACTTAAATGTCCATGAGCAAGGAATCTTACTGCCATGTGCACAACTGTCCAATAGCTTACCATGCAGTCCTTTAAAATGGTTATATAGATCTATAGTTCTTAATATGGAAAGTTTCCCATCCATCTATTAAATGGAAAATAATGATGTTATAAAAGAATAGGTACAAGATAATGCCATCTAGAGGGGGGGATTAAAAACCCTTTTCTGTTTCTGCATCAGAAAATGACAGGGAATGGATATATTTTAAATGTTAGTAGAGTTGTTTTCTGATTTAGAGTATTTAGAGGATACCAGATTTGTTCTCTTTCACATTTTAGTATATTTTCTCTATTCTCTCATTTGCATGAAATATGGATTAATTGCAGAACCAGAAAAAAACACAAATGTATGATATTTGTTGCTGCCATGACATAATCCCATTCTCTACCAACCAGCATGCTAATCTATACTGGAAATTTCCCTTTCTTCCTTCTCTCACACTCGGGGTCCTTTCTGATAGGTAGGTACTAGAAATGATCCTGATTAGTGGGATTCTGGGATGGGTGGGGAGTAGGGCTCTAGTGATTGCTGTCACAAGGTCTACTTCTCCAAAAAATCTACTTGTCAGGAAGCCCCAGTTCCCTTGGCTTCAGATTGTTAGCCAGTGCCCTGTTATTTTTGTGGGTTTTTCTGCTGAACTTACCCAGTGACTTGGTGCCATGAAGACACCACTGAAACTGTTGTCTCTGACATGCTTCTTTTCATTCCAGCTGGTTCTGCCTTCTTGAACCCTGAAGGGGACTCTGGCACAGAGGCAGAAAATGACCCTCAGCTGACCTTCTACACGGATCCCTCTCGCAGCCGGAGGCGCAGTCGAGGTAGGAAGGGCAGAAGGTCAGGGAGAGGAGCTGGTGTTGGGGCAGGGAAGGCAGGACCTACCATGGGGCTTTGCGAGTGAGAGCCAATCAATGGAGGGTGAATGCTTGGAGCACGACTGGTGTTTCCTCTTAAGGAAGAAAGAAGAACCTAGAGTGGAAATTTTCAGAGAATCATCTCTCCCAGATAATAGCACTCTCAAACAAATTTTCAAGTTGTTTGAAAGGCTATTTCTTGGTCAGAAGACTCTCAATTCCTTCTGGCTCTGGAAGCCTCAGGAGTCATATTTTTGCTGTTTAGACACAAGAAATAAGGTTGAAAACATGTGTTATATGTGAGAAAATGGGAACTATTTGTATCCCTTGCATACTCACCGACCCTGGGCTTGGAATTGAGCTTGGCAGGGATGTGGGGTAAGGGCACAGTAGTTGAAGAATGATCTAGGTCTGGTTTACACCTTTAAATCCTCACCCAGCAAGATTTTAGGACCTAGGCCTCCAGCCCCCTCTTCTGGCAGAGTCAGGAGAGCTGGCCCATGCTCATCAACACTGATGAAGCTCTTTCCTTGCAGCCACTCTAGGGGCCACTCCGTGGTGATGTTAGTGACTCACAGATGGCAGCTGCAGCTGCCGTCATCTGTGACTTTACTAGTGTCACCATCATCTCTGCAAGAGTTCTGTGTTCAGATACCAGTGGGCTTCACCATTCACTTGCTGCACACAAGGCGCAACTTCTCTGCATCTTGAGTCCCTCATGTATCAAGTGGGTTAACAGTGCCTTGTGTGTAGGGCTACTGCCAGGAGTAAATTATATTAAGATGCATGGGATCGGGGGGGGGGGGACTGCCATAGCACTGTGAAGTTCCTATTGCTGCAGTTAGACTTCTCCGCAGTGCAGTCCCCAGCTTTCAGAGTATGCAAGTTCGGAAGTTTCAGACAGGGTGTCCTAGAGGTGTGGTAGGGGCCATTTGCGTGGTATGGATCCCCTTGTGCAATTCTTAGCAGCACATTCCCCACCCAGTGCTTAACCAGTGCCCACAAAGGAAACACATATTGGCTCTGCCCTGCATCCACTTAAATTCACTTCATACAGAGGATGTTCTTTCCAGGGATTGGCGGAAAGCTTTCTAATTCTAATTTCAGGCTCTGTAGACTTCACTGTCTTCAGCAGTAAAGGATGTTTTGCCATTTTCCTGAAGAGATTGGTGGGACTTGGGTAGCCTCACTCCTGAAGCCTCAGTTTCACTGAGGTGAGAAGGTGGATGAAGGTGTTTCCCTCCCCTTGATCCTCATTACATAGAGCAGATACTGAACACAGTTCCATCCAACCTATGCCCTGTCCAAGCAGGTTGTGTCCTGCTTTCATAAAATTTTGTTTATAGAAATCCATGGTAATGAATTAGAATGAGCCTCTTTATAGCATGAAATGGTTTCTTTGAATAGCAAGCTCTCCAAGTACATCACCTACTTACTATTATTAACTAGATTGTAAGCCTCTTAGACATGGAACATGCCTAATGGATTCTTCAAAGAGCCTAGAAAAGGGTTTCACCTATTATGGGTGTTTGTATTTATTTAATTGGACTGGATATATCAATCAAGCCAGCAAAAACATTTTAAACCTACCTGCTATAGGTCAGGTTCCATGATCAGTGGTAGAAACATAAAAACATAGGATGCTGATAAGACTTCATTTAGTGACATAAATAAAGTAAAATGAGCACTCAGAAAAGAGAATGGTAAATTCCACCTAGCAGCAATAGGAGACAACAAAGAAGAAAATAATTAGAACTGTGTTGTATGCACTGTAAAGGATTTCATGAATGAGGAGTCTAGGATAAGAACATTTCAGTAGAGAGAAATAGCACCTTAAAATCCTTGAAGGAATAAAAACATAATGTTTTCATAGAAGTGAAAGTAGTTCAGTTTGGTAGCTGTAGACAAAGCATAAAGAGAAGCACACTGGCATGGTAGGGAAGAGGCCAAGGAATCATATATGTGCTGTATTGTTAAGTTTGCACCTGCTTCTGTGGGCAAATGGGGAGCCACTGGAGTTTTGAAGCCAGGTAGAGAAGCTGGTTTATTAGTTAATGATGCAGAGAGAAGGGAGAGACAGGAATATCATAGCAGGTGATTGTAGTCACATGATAGCAATGGCAATTGTCTGTAAACAGAGAGGACCCTGTGTGATGAGAGCTGTAACAGTAGGGTGCACAAGGACCAGAAGGATGAGGAATGAGTGAGAATAGGTTCTTGAAGGTTTCAGGGAAGTGTTTACAGGGAGACGTTGTTTGAGCAAAGACTTGAAGAGTAGGTGTATACTGGGATGACAAGGTG
>RJWM01004118.1:0-26152 GCA_004363535.1 Dasyprocta punctata
CACTCACGTTGTAGCCCAAGCTGGCCTCAAACTCACAATGCTCCTCCTACCTCAGCCTCACAAGTGCTGGGATTAAAGGCGTGCACCACCACGCACGGCCACTCTTGTTTTTGAGACAGGGTCTCACGAGGATCTGGAACTCACAGCAACCCTCCTGCCTCAGCCTCCCCGGTCCACAAGCTACTCCATGGCCACCCTGAGCCATGCAGTGGGACCCTGTCACAAGGCAGCCATCCGCACAGAGCTCAGCTCAAGAAAGGTGGACAGGCTGGGTGTGGTAGCACACATCTGTGCTGCCAGCACTGGGGAGGCCGAGGCAAGAGCATCACTGCGAAGCCCGGCGTGGTGGCGCACACCTTTAATCCCAGCACTCAGGAGGCTGAGGTAGGAGGAGTGTTGAGAGTTTGAGGGTGGCTTGGGCTACACAGTGCGACCCTGCCTCAAAAAACTAGGGCCAGGAGTTTGGCTCAGTGGTGTAAGCGCCTGTCTGGCAGGTGTGAAGCTGTGAGTTCGATCCCTGATGCCTCAAAAAAAAAAAAAAAAAAAAAAAAGGGAAGGTTGGCGATGCCGCTCAGGGACAGAGCACCCAGCACTGTCCTCCGGGGGCCCCAAAGTCCTTGCTGCCGAGAAAGGTAAGCCCTAGTACTGGACAGCCCTGTAGCCGGGGCCAGGCTATGCAGCCTCTGCCTCAGCTCTGCCCCTCCCCCCTCCCTGGCCTCCCCGACAGTTCCGGTCCAGTGGAGCTCACCTGAGCATCGCACCCGACTCCCGGACCACCTCCACAATCTGCAGCCCAGAAATCCTCTATCTACACAGCAGGTCGTGCACCCTGATCTACCTGGGTCAGACCCCAGCCCCGCATTCAGGCACCAGGTCCCTCGGAAGAGACCCTGGCCATCTTTAAAGGGAAGAAGGTGCCAAGTATGGTGGTACACACAACCCTGGCACTCGGGGAGGCTGAAGCAGGAGGATCTCAAGTTTGAGCCAAGCTTGGGATACCTTAGCGATACAGTGAGAAGTCTGTCTAGAAATTAAAAATAACAAAAGGGCTGGGGATTTCGCTCAGGGCAAAGGCCCTGGGTTTAATCTCCAGAGCCGCTGGTCTCTACCCCTGCCCCGCTCCCAGCCCGGGAATGGCAGGGAGACAGCAGCACAAATGCAGGAGTGCAGCCCTCCCCACCACGGCCCACTCCACTCCAGCCAGCAGGCCGCTCACCACTCCACCATGTGGGGTAGCTTCTCCTCCATGGTCAACTGCGGGTGGGTCTCGATGGGGTAGTAGTGGTTGAAGAGTGCGGTGAGCTGCATACAATAGATGCACAGGAGAAAAACCATGAGCCTGAGCAGAAACTGGCAGCCCATGTGGTGGTGCAGGCCTGTGATTCCAGCTCCTCAGCAGGCTGAGGCAGGAGGACTACAGGGTTGAGGGCAGCCTGGGCAACATACTGAGATCTCAAACAAAAAAACAGCTTATAGGTATAGCTCAGTGGCACAGGACGTGCTTAGCATGCTTAGCAAGCTCAAGGGCCTGGGCTCAGAATCCCCAGCAAGACAAGATAAAAACACAAAGAGCTGGGGACGTAGCTCAGGGGCGCAGTGTTCCTGGGTTCCATCCTCAGTACCATGAAAAACAAAACAAAACAGAACAAAACCAAACAAACCCAGACAATGAAACTTCAGGCAGGAACACAAGCTCAGAGCTGTGCCTTGGGGCCATGCCACTCACTAATTGCAGGTTTGGCCTTTTTTTTTTTTTTTTTTTTTTTTTTTTTTTTTGTGGCACCAGGGATCTGGCACCAGGGATCGAACTCAAAACTTCACCCCTGCCAGACAGGCACTTAAGCCACTGAGCCAAACTCCTGGCCCTAGTTTTTTGAGGCAGGGTCGCACTATGTATCTCAGACCGGCCTTGTGCTCGTGTTGTAGCCCAAGTCAGCCTCTAACTCACAACGCTCCTCCTACCTCAGCCTCCTGAGTGTTGGGATTACAGGCGTGTGCCTTTCTTAATCCTTTCCAAACACACAACTTTGCCCACTGGATAAAGTCTGGGTTGAACGGACCCTTGGCCTTGGGTCTAGCAGTTGGCGAGACAAGTGGCCCCTGCTCCCCGATAAGTGTCAGGATTTATGATGTCATTATTAGCTCGGTTGTCAGGCCGTAAGCAGCAAGGACTCACAGACTACAGTGTTTCCCACACGAGGACGCTTTTCCAGGGCGCAGGCAAGACGGTGCAGGGACTGTGAGGACCAGCCCTTCTTTGCTGAGTGACTCTGGATTCATGTTAACAATGAACGTTGGGCCGGGCATGGTGGCGCACTCCTGTAATCCTAGCACTCAGGAGGCTGAGGCAGGAGGATTGTTAGAAGTTCAAGACCAGCCTGGGCTACAAAGTGAGTTCAAGGCCAGCCTGAACTGCATAGTGAGCCCTGTCTCAGAAAGACAAAAAAAAAAAAAAAAAAAAAAAAAAAAAAAAAAAAAAAAAAAAAAAAAAAAAAAAAAAAAAAAAAAAAAGAAAGAAAGAAAGAGGTGGGTGTGGTGGCACAAGCTACATAGTGCGACCCTGCCTCAAAAAACCAGGGCCGGAAGTTTGGTTCAGTGGCTTAAGCGCCTGCCCTGGCAAGTGCAAAGTTGTGAGTTTGATCTCCGGTGCCACAAAAAGAAAGAAAGAAAGAAAGAAAGAAAGAAAGAAAGAAAGAAAGCCAGCCAGACGTGGTGGCACATGCCTGTCACTCAACCACTGGGGAGGCTGAGGCAGGAGGATCACAATCACACACTGATCAGGCCCACAACCTCCCAAACAAGTGGACAGTGATGGCTTAAATAAATAAGACAAGTGGTATGATTTTAGGGCGGATCAAAACCCTCTAGCAGAGTTTGAGATTCTCTGGGAGCCGAGAGAAAGAGCTTTTCTGGGCAGCCTGTATTTATTTGGTTTTCAAACAAAGGAAGGGGTTAGCATAGACAGCAGGAACTTAGCAGGACTTCAGGAGTCATTCAAAGACTTCTGCAAGTAGTAAATTGTGCTCCTTAGGAGAACAGTCTTATCTCTAAATTTATATTCACCACAGGAGATGCCTGCAGCCACAGTCTGTCTACTTAATTGGGGTTGGAGCCAGGCATTCAGTTGTGGCTCTGTCTTCCCCTTTGAGGCCTCACAGCATCCAGGCCCCTGCAGGCCTCAGCCGCCAGGTGACTCAGATATTCACACACCATAAATCCGTTGCCCATCTCCAGACAAGGGACCTGGGCCAGGGACAGACTCACAGGGAAACATAGAAAGCCAACTGATTAATTTTAAATCCCGCTCTGAGCTGCTCACAGTGGTCTCCATCAGATCACTGAGAGTGCAAGGCCAGCCTGCGCCACACAGCAAGACATTTTTTTTTTTTTTTTTTTTTTGCGGCACTGGGGATTGAACTCACAACCTCGAGCCTGCCTGACAGGTGCGTAAGCCGCTGAGCCAAACTCCCGGCCCTGGTTTTCTGAGGCAGGGTCGCACTATGTAGCTCAGGCCGGCCTTGGGCTCGCGTTGTAGCCCAAGCCGGCCTCGAACTCACAACGCTCCTCCTACCTCAGCCTTCCGAGTGCTGGGATTAAAGGTGTGCGCCACCACACCCGGCTACAGCAAGACTTAAAAAAAAAAAAAAAAAAAAAAAAAGGAGCACATCAGACTCATGCTTTTTTCTTCTTTTTATTTTTGCAGTACTGAGGACTAAACCCTGTTTCAAAAACAAACAAACAAACAGAAAGGCCACATTCAGTCAACTAAGTGTGGTGGTGCATACCTGTAATCCCAGCACTCTGGGAGGCTGAGAGGAGGTTATCCAATTTGAGCCCACCCTGGGGAATTTAGCATCTCAGCAAGACGCTGTACAAAAGAAAAACACGGGACTGGGAACGTAGCTCAGGGCAAAGGCCCTGAGCTCAATTTCTGGGGAGCAGAAAAAGAAGAAGAAAAGGAATTCAATAGAAAATCGCTGCGTAGATCTGATGCCGCCAATTTCAAACAGGGCCAACTTCCTCGGTCTCCCTGCCGCCCTCCCTGGATCTGAAGCGGGAAGCTCAGGGCTGTGGCGGGAGCAGGACGAACCTATCTGCGACACTTCTCGCTGGCAACCTTGCTGCCACCCAGAATACCTGGAAAAACAAAACTCCTTCGACCCATCCCTTAGACGTCACCTTGCCACCAGCATGGAGCAGGGCCGGGGAGGGGGACACTCACTGTAGGAGGAGGGACAACGCGTCCCAGCGCGCGAGAATCTGCTCAGGGTCAGGTTGAAGTCGGACACCACCTGCAGCAGGGAGGCAGCGCGGTGCACACGGGGCGCTCGGGGGGATACGGCCCGTGGGGGCTTCGACACCACCCTTGGGAGTGAGGGGCCAGAGGAGTACACGGTGGAGGGGACCCAGGGGATCCGTGTCCTGGGGGTGGGGTGGGCTGACCGATGAGACCCCCAAGGTCGCAGGGTTGGGGTTTGCGGCTGCTTTCGGCGCGCAGTGTCCGGGCAGGAACCCCGCCCCGCGTACCTGCAGGCAGCCGCCCCCGGCCCTGCGCAGCGCGGCGCACCCGCTCATGCACGCGACCCGTCCGCCGCATCCACACTATGGGTGCGCGCAGGGCCCGCACCAGTGGGGCAGAGGGCTCAGATAAGCAGCCGCAGGGCCCCGGCACCCCAGCCTCACTTCTTCAGCCATCGCGCAGTCCACTGTAGAGGACCACGCACCGCCGCCGCACTGCGCAGGCGCAGTCCCCATGCCGTGTGCTGGCTGCACACCAAGGGTTCGGATGAGGGAGGGACCCCAAGGTGCCCCGGGCCTCCTGCTCCCCCTCACCCTCCTACCCTCGGACTGGGGATTGAACTCAAGGGCGCTCTACTATTAGGTTGCATCCCCAGCCCTTTGTTTTTTTGAGACAGGCTTTTGGTGAACTGTCCAGGCTGGCCTCAAATTTGTGATTCTCCTGACTCAGCCTCCCAAGCAGCTGGGATTACAGGCATGCTTTCCTGCCGAGCTTTCCGGAGCAAAAATCCCGACCACTGGCCAGTCCAGGGCTGGCGGTGTAGCTCCGGGTCACAGGCCCTGTGAAGGGAGTGGTCATGCAGGTGTGGTGGGGCAGGCCTGTAACTTCAGCACTCCAGGAGGCTGAGGCAGGAGGATCACGAGCTCAAACCCATGCTGGGCAATTTAGCAATTGAGCGAGATCCTGTCTCAAAATAAAAAGTAAAGCTAAAAAGGGATGGGGTGCCACGAGTGGTGGCATACACCTTTAATCCCAGTACTCTAGGGAGGCTGAGGCAGGAAGAGAGTTGTGAGTTCGAGGCCGGCTTGGGCTACAACGTGAGTGCAAGGCCAGCCTGAACTACATAGTTCAACCCTGTCTCAAAAAACCAGGGCTGGGAGTTTGGCTCAGTGGCTTAAGTGCCTGCCTGGCAGGCGCAAGGTTATGAGTTCAATCCTCGGTGCCATGAAAAAATAAAAATATAAAGGGGTGGGGATGTAGCTCAGTGCAAAGACCCTGGTTCAATCTAAGTACTGCAAAACAAAACAAAATGAAACAAAAAGAAAGCAAAACGGGTCATTTCCAGCCTTCAGATGTGCATGGAGTTAAATATGGAGAAGGTGCACAGGCCTGGCTCGCTCCTCTTCTCGGAAAAGGTGAGCCACTGACACATTAGGGGGCCGGAAGACCCCAAGCAACTGAACAGTGGCAGATTTATTTTATTTTTTCAAATTCATTTTATTTCAAGGAGGAAAAAAGAAAAAAACTATAACAATTTCAAGACACGTCCATCGGGGGCGATGATGGAACCTACATTGCACACTCTCACCCCCAAATCATTGACCCAGAGCACAAAGACATCGCAGCAGCAGATTTATTGCAGGTCCTTTCTCCCATCTGTCAGAGATGGGATCTTGCTGTGTAGTTCAAACTGGCCTTGAACTCACTATGTACCCCTGGCTGGCCTCAAACACCCAGGGATCCTTCTGCCTCAGCCTCCTGAGTGCTGTGATCACAGCCAAGTGCCACCATGCCAGCCCGTGTCCCTTCTGCTTGGGTGAACTGCAGCGTAGGGGGAACCTGGGGTGTCTGCTACAGCAGTGGGGACCTAGACAGCACAGAGGGGGCAGCAGGAAGTAGACTCAATCAAAACTATTCTGTGGTGTTGGTGGCCACAGTTCCCAGCAGGGACTCAGGACAGGTGGGAAGGGGCGTGGGGGACTGGGGGTGGGCTGGGCAGAGTTCCGGAACCCCAAGGAGCAGGTGAGCGCACAATACTGCCGTGACCTCACTGCCACCCAGGGTTCTGGAACTTGGGCTGCCTGCTGGGCCGGATGTGAAAGATGTAGTAGGGAGAGGGAGCGACAGCTGCCTGCAGGGGCCCCCAACCCTCACCCCACCCTGGAAAGCAGCCTCTAGCCGCTGGTCCCTGGGAGCCATGGAGATGGAGGGCGCTGCGGCCTCCTCCCGCTTCCCCCAGCCTCACATGGAGAGGAAGATGAGCGCCATGACCTGCGAGATCTTCAACGAGCTCCGGCTGGAGGGCAAGCTCTGCGACGTGGTCATCAAGGTCAATGGCTTTGAGTTCAACGCCCACAAGAACATCCTCTGTAGCTGCAGCTCCTACTTCAGGTGCGGCCTCGAGTTGAGTTCGGGGAGGCACAGGGCCGGGGCCTCTTCCCTGCCTGCCGTCAGGTAGCTCACCCAGTTTCCAGCCCAGACCCCAGCGAAGACCTGAGCCCTCCAGGGGCTGAGCGATCCTGCACACTCCAGGCCCAGGGAGCACAGAGGGGAACTGGCCTAGGTGCTGGGGTGGGGGGACCTGGCCAACCAGGGGGTTGTGGTTCAAATCACAGAAGGCTTTGCTTCTTCTTTGGCCAGTACCAGGAATTGAACCCGGGGCCTCTGCGGTGAGCTGCATCCCCAGCCCATTTTTAATATTATTTTTGATACAGCGTCTCATTAATCTGGCCAGAGTGGACTCAATCTTTGAGCCCCCCTGCCTCAGCCTCCTAGAATGCTGGGATTCTGGGCGTGCACCCCCACACACACACACACACTGGTCACGGCCCACTTCCTCAGGCCAGCTGACTCTGACGCACTCACCGTGCGCTTGTTGGAAAACATCCAAGGTCACCCACGGGAGAAGAGAAGGGTCGGGGGCAGGGGAGGACATGGCCCTTTCCCGGGGCTGCCAATTTCTCTTGTCTTTTCCAGAGCTTTGTTTACGAGCGGCTGGAACAACACGGAGAAGAAGGTGTACAACATTCCCGGCATCTCCCCCGACATGATGAAGCTCATCATCGAGTACGCGTACACGCGCACCGTGCCCATCACCCCCGACAACGTGGAGAGGCTGCTGGCTGCCGCCGACCAGTTCAACATCATGGGCATCGTGCGGGGCTGCTGCGAGTTCCTCAAGGCCGAGCTGTGCCTGGACAACTGCATCGGCATCTGCAAGTTCACCGACTACTACTACTGCCCCGAGCTGCGCCAGAAGGCCTACATGTTCATCCTGCACAACTTCGAGGAGATGGTGAAGGTCTCAGCCGAGTTTCTGGAGCTGTCGGTCACTGAGCTCAAGGACATCATCGAGAAGGACGAGCTCAACGTCAAACAGGAGGATGCCGTGTTTGAGGCCATCTTAAAGTGGATTTCCCATGACCCCCAAAACAGGAAGCAGCACATCTCGGTTTTACTTCCTAAGGTCAAGTTCGCTTACTTTTGGGAACGCTCAGTGGCTCTTTGGATTCAGAGGCAGGGGCTCGCTGAGGCACTAGGTTGCCCTGGGCTAGGCTCAAACTTTCCATCTTCCTGCCTCGGCCTTCCAGAACACCCCCTCTTAATTCACTTTTCCCTGAGGGACCGTCCCTGAGACACTCAGGTGTATGACAAGTTCCAGGGCTGTATTTAAATGTGCTGACACAGAAGCCATCTCCTAGTCTCCAGAATTTTGCGGTTTTCTTTGTCTTGGTGTTCAAGTTCTTTCTGTCCTGGTTTTATTCCTTAGCCAAAGTCCTGCCTGGTAGCGGGGGAGGAGACGTATTTACCCTTTTCTGTGAGTTCTACGGGGCTGTGAGTTCTATGGGGCTGTGAGTTCTACGGGGCCAAATCATGAGTACAGCACCACCGTAGCCATGAGCTGTCTACTCATGTTATTTTATATAGATACATACTCAATTTCTTTTCTTCTCATTATGCAGTCAGGCTGCACTCAAGGTCACTTTGTAGCCCAGGTTGGTCTCCAACTTACAACAATCTTCCTGCCTCAGCCTCCCAAGTGCTGGGATTACAGGCATGCACCACCAGGCCTGGCCATACTCAATTCCTTTTTTTTTTTTTTTTTTTCCCATACTCAATTTCTGAAGAATTTTCATGGCTGCTGCTGGTCTTCACAGTCCTGGATAGACAGTGGCCATGGATTGGGAATCTCTGTGACCCTGCCTGGTTCCTTTCTCCAGCTCATCCTCAGCACCCATGTGTACACTCCCCACGCTTAGCAATTTATTTATTTATTTTTTTTGTACCAGGAATAGAACTCATACCTCACACTTGCCAGGTAGGTGCTTATGCCACTAAGCTATATCCCGGCCCTCTTTTTTTTTTTTTTTTTTTTTTGGTATTGGGATGGAACCCACAGCCTTCTCACTGAACTGCACCTCCAGCCTTTTT
Source organism: Dasyprocta punctata (assembly GCA_004363535.1). Classification (NCBI taxonomy): domain Eukaryota; kingdom Metazoa; phylum Chordata; class Mammalia; order Rodentia; family Dasyproctidae; genus Dasyprocta; species Dasyprocta punctata. The sequence continues at coordinate 8,672 of RJWM01004118.1, forward strand.
TATTTTTTGGGACACGGTCTCGCTAAGTCACTAAATTGCCCAGGCTGGGCTCCAACTTGGCAATCCTCCTGCCTCAGCCTCCCGCAGTTCTGGGTGCTGGTGTGACGAGGGTGCACCACCAGGCCTGGCCCAAGCCAAATATTCCATCTATGCATTACACCTTTTAAAAAGCGATCCGCAGCCAACCGGCAGAAGGGGTACGGGGCCCACCCGGGTGTCCCGCGGCCCCACTCACCCGGATGCCCGTCTGTGCCCCTCCCCAGGTGCGCCTGGCGCTCATGCATGCCGAGTACTTCATGAACAACGTGAAGATGAACGACTACGTCAAGGACAGCGAGGAGTGCAAGCCGGTGATCATCAACGCGCTCAAGGCCATGTACGACCTCAACATGAACGGGCCGTCCAACTCGGACTTCACCAACCCACTGACACGCCCGCGCCTGCCCTATGCCATCCTCTTCGCCATCGGTGGCTGGAGCGGCGGCAGCCCGACCAACGCCATCGAGGCCTACGACGCACGCGCTGACCGCTGGGTGAACGTGACCTGCGAGGAGGAGAGCCCGCGCGCCTACCATGGCGCTGCCTACCTCAAGGGCTACGTCTACATCATCGGCGGCTTCGACAGCGTTGACTACTTCAACAGCGTCAAGCGCTTCGACCCGCTGCGCAAGACCTGGCACCAGGTGGCGCCCATGCACTCGCGCCGCTGCTACGTGAGCGTCACGGTGCTCAGCAACTTCATCTACGCCATGGGCGGCTTCGACGGCTACGTGCGCCTTAACACGGCCGAGCGCTACGAGCCCGAGACCAACCAGTGGACGCTCATCGCGCCCATGCACGAGCAGCGCAGCGACGCCAGCGCCACCACGCTCTACGGCAAGGTGCGGGCCGGGCCGGGCCGGGCCGGGCCGCGCGCACCTCGGGTGCAGGGCCACCCGCGCGCCTGCGCACCTGCGCACCTGCGCACCTGCGCACCTGGCCCTGCACCTGCAGAGCACAGCACAGCGCAGCGCAGCGCGGGGTCCGCAGCTGCAACGTCACCTGGGCGCTGCGCGCGCGCTCTCAGTCGGTGCAGCACGCCTGCAGACTCACTGCCCCGGGTTTGCTGAGGTCGATGCTAACGTTCCTTACGTGGAGCTGGTGCGAGCCGAGCTCCTTTTCTTATCCCCTCCCTTCTCTCCGTCTCTCAGTCCCTTCCTCTCTGACAAAGATCTGCCTCCGTACTCCATTTTTTCTTTTATTTTGCTCTTTATTTATATTTTGGGTTTCTCATCTAAGAGGAACATGAGATGCTTTAGCTGAGTGATTTCCTTCACTGGACATTACAGCCTCAGGGTGCAGCCATCGTCCCACAGATGACTCATTTACTTTTATTTTTTTGAGACAGGGTCTCACTATGTAGTGCAGGCTGGACTTCAACTCGGTTATGTAGCTCTGGCTGGTCTTGAACTCATGGCAATCCTCCTGCCTCAGCCTCCAAAGTGCTGGGATGACAGGCATGCACCACCAAGTTCAGCGAGTTTACCTTTTTTTTTTTTTTTTTTTTTTGCGGCACCAGGAATCGAACTCACAACCTCGCACCTGCTAGACAGGCGCGTAAGCCACTGAGGCAAACTCCCAGCCCTAGTTTTGTTGTTTTGTTGTTGTTGTTGCTGTTGTTGTTTGTTTTTGTTTTTGTTTTTGTTTTTGTTTTTGTTTTGAGGCAGGGTTGCACTATGTAGCTCAGGTCGGTCTTGTGCTCGCGTTGTAGCCCAAGCCGGCCTCGAACTCACAACGCTCTGCCTACCTCAGCCTCCTGAGTGCTGGGATTAAAGGCGTGAGCCACCACGCCCGGCTGAGTTTACTTTCTTTAAGGCAGGGTCCTCCACTGTGTGTGAATAATTCTCTTTATCCACTCGTCTGTGGATGGACCTGTAGGCTGTTCCAGGTTGCGCTGCCGTGAACACCGGTGCCGGTGTGAATCACCGGAACATCACGGCTTGAACACGCTTGGGAAGTTACTGGCCTGGAAAGGGAACAGCTGGGGCAGATGGAGTTTCGTTTTTCTCCTGAATAATCTCCATGCTGATTTCCACAGTGGCTGTGCTGGTTTATGTCCCCCCAACAAGGAGAAGGGCCCCGCAGCCTCACCAGCACCTTACTGTGATTTGGTGCCAAGCCCCCTCCTTTCTGGAGGGAGGAGGGAGGTGGAAGCCCAGTCTTCATCAGCATTCACCCAACGCCCAGGGGCACTGAGGCCCCCTCTACATTTCACAACCCCTTTCTCAGTGCTGGGGCTGCAGCCCAGGCCTCCTGCTTACTAAGCAAGTGCTCTACCACTGAGTGAACATCCTCAGATCTTTTCATTTCGGGGGCCAGGGTCACGCTAAATTACACAGGCTGGATTTGAATCTCAATTCCTTCTGCCTCAGCCTCCCAAGTAGTGGAAACACAGCTGTGCACACCCACCTCCACAGCTCTCGTGTCCGTCAAATTCTCTCCAGATTACTTACAATATAAAACAGGATGTACACGCCGTGTGCACAGCTGTCACACTGGATTATGTAGGGAATGAGTGTACATTTTTAGTGCAGGTGCAACCCTCCTACCCCTTCTCAATCCTTGGTGGGCTAATCCGCGGATGCTGAACTTAAGGGTAGAGAGCTAGCCGTGCGCACTTCTTCCTCGCGTGCCCACCGGACTCAGTTATTTGTAACCACTTTTGCTCATAGAAGAGCAATGCAGGCGGTGATTTAGCTCAGTGGCACGGTGCCTGGCAGGCGTGAGCTCGCTCCCTGGTACTTAATTAATAAATAAAATTTAAAAAGCGCTGCAGCACAGGAGGAAATAAACCAGGAGTCTGCAGCGCCTGTGGGTGGGCGGCCCCACAGCCCTTGGCCCCCGGTGGGGGTGGGGCGCCCTCAGAGCCCGCTGTCCGCACACAGGTGTACATCTGTGGCGGCTTCAACGGAAACGAGTGCCTTTTCACGGCGGAGATGTACAACAGCGAGAGCAACCAGTGGACGGTCATCGCGCCCATGCGCAGCCGGCGCAGCGGCATCGGCGTCATCGCCTATGGGGAGCACGTGTACGCGGTGAGTCGGGGCACGAGGGCCCTGTGTGTCCCTTCCCCACCCCCCGCCTGGGCGGCAGCTCTCAGTCACCAAGGCTCTCCTGGCCCTGTAGGTCGGCGGCTTTGACGGCGCCAACCGGTTGCGCAGCGCCGAGGCCTACAGCCCGGTGGCCAACACGTGGCGCACGATCCCCACCATGTTCAACCCGCGCAGCAACTTCGGCATTGAGGTGGTGGATGACCTGCTGTTCGTGGTGGGCGGCTTCAACGGCTTCACCACCACCTTCAACGTGGAGTGCTACGACGAGAAGACGGACGAGTGGTACGACGCGCACGACATGAGCATCTACCGCAGCGCGCTCAGCTGCTGCGTGGTGCCAGGGCTAGCCAATGTGGGCGAGTACGCGGCGCGCCGCGACCACTTCCCGGGCCTGGCCCCGCGCGACGAGGTCAAGTACTCGGCCTCGACCAGCACCCTGCCTGTGTGAGCCTCCGCAGCTAATAAAGCGCCTAAGCAGCAAGGGTTACCTCTTTTTTTCTTTTTTTTAAATAAACGCAGTGTTGAAACTTGGAGTGCTGGAAATGCTCAGCCTGAGGGCGTGGGTGCACGGAGGCGGCCGGGAGACCGCGGGAGACGCAGCCGCGGCGTTGAGACTAAGGAAGAGCCAGGCACAGGGTGTCTGGACAAGCCTTTATTGAAAACAGGAGGAGCCAGTGCACGGCTGTACCCGGGCCGGGCAGCCCCTGGGACACAAGCAGGCCACTGCCTGTCACGGTGCCACGGCTCCCACTGACCGGAAGACCGCGGCGGGGCGCGCCTGGTGGAGGGCCCCAACACTGCCAGCTACGGATTTCACAGGCGACACGTCTGAGCACTGGGCAGGAGGTGTGCAGGCATGCCAGCTACAGCCCTGAAAGGGCCGGGCCAGCCAGCAGGGACCTGCGGCCTGCCCACTGTCACTGTCACCGTGGGGAGCACTAGCTAGGCGCTGCCTTGGTCTCAAGAGCAGAGCATGGGCCACACAGCGTGTGCGTTGGGGGTACAGCAACTACAGGGACTCTGCTAAAGAAAGCAACCGCGGGGACCCCGAGAGGGGGGTCTTGCCCCCCCAGATTCTCGCTGCCCAAGCTGCCATTTCTCCTGTGCTGGGTCAAAGCCGTGGGCAGGGCAGGGGAGCCTTTGCGCTGAAGCGTAACTCAAGGGAAACAGTGAGGAAAGGTCCCGCAGCTGTGACTGACACTAAGGTACAAGAGGCAGCACCCCTGCAGCCTGCTCTGCCCTGGTCGGGGTAGGGAGGGTGGGTATCCTGTGGCACTTCACACACACCACACCCACCCCCAAGGGAAAGGGCACCACCACGGCTTGCCAGGAGTTGGGGGCTCAAACCCTGCCTTCTAGCCGTACACTGACAATGCCGGTGTCATTCAGGATTTTTGGTCCCAGAAACACTACAAAACCGGGTAAGCAAGGCCGGTGTGGTGGCACAAACTTGTTTTTTTTGTTTTGTTTTGTTTTGTACCAAGGATCACACTCGAAACCTTGTGCCTGCCAGGCAGGCGTAATTTAAGCCATTGAGCTAAATCTCCAGCCCTATTTTTTTGAGACAGGGTCTCACGATGCAGTTTAGGCTGGCCTTGAGCTCACTTTGTAGCCCAGGCTGGTCTCGAATATACAACGATCCTCCTGCCTCAGCCTCCCGAGTGCTGGGATTAAAAGCATGCGCCATCACACCTAGCTCTGGCACAAGTTTGTAATCCCAGAACTTGGGAAGCTGATGCAGGCTTATCACTATGACTTTGAGACCACCCTGGGCTACAAAGTAAGTTCAAAGCCAGCCTGAACTGCAGAGTGAGACCCTGTCTCAAACAAAACAGTAACACAAAGAAACCAAAAAATCCCCAAAAAACCAACCAGGTGATCCATGTCACACGCCCATCCCTTCAAGGAGCTCCGAGCAGGAGCAGTTACTTGTGAGCCAGCCCAGCGGAGCAAGGCCGGTTATGAGGATGCACAAGGTGAGCCACGCGTACGGCCGCAGGGGAGGTGTCTGTCACTTAGACCCTGACTCAGGACTGACATCCTTAACTGTGGCAGGCAAGTAGACCTCGGGACCTAAGGCAGAAGGAGCTTCACCCTAAGTTATGCTGTCACTGCTTTTCAATATAGTCAATTCCTCATCCTTGCTACCAAAGGAAAATAAAACCAATATAAGAAACATTTGCCTGCATAGACATTAAGTTGTGTTTTTTCTTTCTTCCTGATTCAAGTCTCACTATGCAGTTCAGATTGGCTTCAAGTTCAAGGTGATACTCCTGCCTCTGCCTCCCAAGTGCGGAGATTACAGACCTGCACCACTGTGCTGAGCATCCTGTGTTTTTAACTGCTTAATTTACCCCACACAGTTAAGTTTTCTTTTTTTTTTTTTCCTTTTTTTTTGCGGCACCAGGGATCAAACTCACAACCTCGCACCTGCCAGGGCAGGCGCTTAAGCCACTGAGCCGAACTCCTGGCCCTAGTTTTTTGAGGCAGGGTCGCACTACGTAGCTCAGGCCAGCCTTGCACTCGCATTGTAGCCCAAGACGGCCTTGAGCTCACAACGCTCCTCCTACCTCAGCCTCCCGAGTGCTGGGACTAAAGGCATGCGCCACCATGCCTGGCAACAGTTAAGTTTTCATCAGAAAAGAAATTTCCTCCCTAAGGGGCACTGTGAGCCTGATCATCATACCTAGAACCATTCCAAGCCCTCTAAGCCATCAGAATGTCAGCCTTGAGCAGATTTAAGCAGATCTCGTTTCCTTTCATAGGAGCACATTAGTTAGGGTATTTCAGAACCACAAGCTACTGGTGTGCAGTCAGTCACACGTGTGGAGGGAACAGGAAGGACCAGGAACTTGGGGTCAGCACACCCACACACAGCGCCATGCAAGGATGGACTTACCCTGCTCCCTGCTCCCGCCAGGCCAGGCCCTGCGGGGGGAACAACAGCGTCAGGCAGGCCTCTCACTGGTGCCCCTGCCCCGCCCGCTGTGCCCCAAGTAGAAGAGGGCAGATGCCACAGAGGCCGCCCAGGGGCTGTTGGAGGACAGAGCTTCGGGACCCAAACCGAAGCAGCCCCTCCTGGAGACCCACAGCAGTCCCGCTGCACCCCCCGGGACAGGCAGGCCAGAGCGGGAAGCCCCAGCACTCGCCCCCACACCCCCGCCCCCTGTTGGCAAGGGACCCCTTGTGGCTGGGAGTCCACGTGGCTGCTACTGAAACTGTGAAGAAACGGAAACTGAGGCTGAGGCGGCAGGGGCCGGCTGGGGACGCACTGACACAGTCACTGAAAGCAGGGACAGTGAGATGCTCTGGGGCCGTCCTCGGGGTCACACCCAAGAGCTGAAATGTGACTGGTGTTGAGGCCAACCACAGTGGAAACTTCCGGTTGTGTTTTTCTTTCTTTCCATGTCTGATCACACAACAAATAAGGTGACATTCACGGCTCGGGAAGATGCTACTGCACTGGACTCTGACTTCCACAGCAGCTTCTACAGACCCTGCTCGCAACACACAAATGTGCGCAGGCCACGCCGTGGGGTCCTCACTGGGGTCCTTGTATTAGCCAGGCGCCAGCAGACCTGCCAGCTATTCTCTCAGGTTTTCCGTTGGTTTGGTTTGGAAACAAAGCCTCACTGCGCAGCCCAGGCTGGCCCTGAGCTTGTGGGAATTCTGCCTCAGTCCCAGGCTGGCTGGGACGATCGCCCGCCTGGCAACCCTGTGGGGCCAGGGCTGTGCTGGAATTAGAACTCAGAAAATCAAATAACTGATAACTGCCGCACGCAGGCACCTGCATTCGGCATTCCAGGCCCATGAGAGCTCCAGGAAAACTCCAGGCACCTGCATAAAATACAACGAGGGCCAGAAGAAAGGGTTTTCTTAAGCGATGTTTTTCTAGATTGTCACTTCCCAGGAATGGAGATTTAGCTCAGTGGCAAAGTGCCTGTGTGGCAAGTGCAAGATTGTGAGTTCCATCTCCAGTACCAAAAAAAAAAAAAAAGGGCTACCCTAAATTGTTACTTCCCATTTTGAGAAAGAAACGATTCCATACAGTGTGCCCTAGAGGAGGCAGGAAGGCCGATGGTCGGGAGCACTGATGGTCCCAGGACACTGCCCTCCTCACTGGGTCACCTGCTTCCAACCTCAGCCTTCGCCTGAACGGGCTTCCTATCGGCCAAACAAATCTCACACCCGTACCTTCCTCTGCCGCCATCTCAGAGCCATGGAGACAAGTCTACAGTCAGCTGCCGAACGTAGTGGAAATATTAGTTAACAGAATAATAATGGAATTAGGGAGCACGAGGCGACCACTCATTCCCAATCAGTCCGTCACCCCCTCCAGAAACAACCATGCCAGCTCCCGTGCCGACATGCTGAAATCGCCTGGCTGAAACCTTGTGCTTTTTCCTTCAAATGTCAGGCTCAGTATTGCACACGTCTCCTGCAGAGAAAGGCTTAATGGAGCAATCCTGATCTTGTGAAACCAACTGCTGTGTAAAAATGAGAACGGTATCAAAGGAAATGTGCAAATAACGTTGGGCGTAAAGCATGTGCCACATCTAAGTCCTGGAGTGAAGGAGTTTAACTCCCAGCAGATCAATAGCCAGGTCACTGGCCCTGCTCTGTCCGCTGGTCCCCAGGAAGCTCTCACTCAGCGGCTGTGCGTGCACACACACACACATAAGTGTACACACACACAGACACGCACACACGCACACGCACACAGGCACTGAAGACGGACACGAGTCGCAAGCTAACACAGTTACCCCGGGTTCACCACCTCCACCCTGCAGCTCAAGCGCACAGTCCTCCCATCCACAGCGGCCCAGCAGCCGGCCCGTCCATCCTTGTCCGTCTGGGAGAGAGCAGGCCGCGGGCTCAGCACTCGATCTGCGCGCTGGGCGCCCGGCGCATGTTGAGCGCGTGCCGGTGGATCTCCTGCATCTGCCGGATGCGGTCCTTCTGCCACATGAGGTTCTGGGGCATGGGGTAGCGCTGCGAGCCGTGCAGGTAGCGGTAGGGGATGCGCACATGGCAGGCGGCGGCCCGGCAGCGGGGCTGCGGCATGGGCGGCAGCAGCAGCCAGCGCTTGCGCTCGGCGCAGTAGCGGTAGGCCTCCTTGCGGTACTGCTTGTCGATGTCATCGCTGTTCTTCCAGCCACCGAGGATGAAGACATCGTCCCGGTGGTGGCACACGGCAGCGCCCTCGATGCTCAGCACCTCGGGGGGCAGGCTCTCCAGGATCTCAGCCGACGGGGGGCCGGCAATCTTGCGCGCGGCCTCTGCGTTCTCCATGGCATAGCTCTTGGGGCAGCACGAGGCCGTCTGGTAGAAGTTGGAGCCAGCCACAGCCATCTGGAAGCAGCAGTAGTTGTCGATGAGTGGCAGCGAGGCCACGTCCTGCCACTGCCTCGTCTCGGTGTCGTAGCAGGTGATCACAGCCTTCAGCCCGTCCTCTGTGTCCCGGTCCACGGGTGTGCGCGCAGCGACGTACACGAAGCGGTCCTCAACGGCCAGTGCCTTAACGTCACGCAGGATCTTTGGGGCCGACTCCAGGTTGTGCCACTTGTCCAGCTCAGGGTTATACACAGTCACATCCTTGAAGCCGGGGCTGAAGTTGCCATGGCCGCCAATGCTGTAGAGCTTGCCCCTGACCTCGGCCAGCCCAAAGGAGTGCTTCCGGGTCATGAGGCTGCATACGTGCTCCCATGTGTTGAGGCTGGGGTTGTAGCGCTCCACAGTCTTGGCAAAGCCCGGCTCCATGGAGCCCGCCACGTACACATAGGACTCGGTCACTGCCACGGCGTGGCCATCCAGGTGGTTGTGGATGTGCGGCAGGTTCACCCACCTGTCCTCAGCCACGAAGTAGCCCACGCACTCACTCAGGTAGTCCCCGCCCTCCGACACGCCACCTATCACCATGATCACGTCCATGTTCTGCCCGAAGCGTGGCAACAGGGACAGGGGTGCGGCCGGTGGCCGTGGCGCCCCCGACTGCAGGTCCTCGGCCCGCAGCGCGTGCCGCTCCACGGCCTCAGCCACCAGCTTTGCGCACGCCTCACTGCTGGCCACCAACCGCTCGGGCTTGACATGGCGCGTGAGGTAGGTGGGTTTCATCTGCGACAGCCGCAGCAGCCTGAACAGCTCCTCGAAGTAGCGCTCACGCTCCTCAGCGTCGCGCTGCACCCACTTGAGCACGGTCTCAAAGAGCACCTCCTCCGAATCCACCGTGATCTCCAGGTCGGCCAGCCAGTCCCGGATGAGGTGGAAGGGCAGTGTGTAGAACTCCTCATCCTGGATGACCTTGCGGAAGTTCCTGCGGATCATGTCGGCGGCCTTCAGGGCCAGCTGGCTCAGAGTGTACATGTGCGCCAGGCTGTGGATGGCCACGCAGTTGGACAGGTGCAGCTTCTTCTGGAGGAATTCGCCACAGAATTCTTTTAAGCGGATTAACAGGAACCTGGGGGCAAGCGAAGGGCGAAAGGTTACTTCTCGGAAGTGGGTGCCCGCCCTCAGCGGCTGCATCCTGAAGGCGCCCCACTTACCCCGCCACACTTTACTTTTATTTATTTATTTTTTTTGTGGCAACAGGGATTGAACTCACAACCTCGTGCCTGCCAGACAGGCACTTAAGCCACTGAGCCAAACTCCTGGCCCTAGTTTTTTGAGGCAGGGTTGCACTATGTAGCTCAGGCCAGCCTTGCACTCACGTTGTAGCCCAAGCCAGGCTTGAACTCACAATGCTCCTCCTACCTCAGCTTCCCAAGTGCTGGGATCAAAGGCATGTGCCAGCACGCCCAGCTTTTTGTCCCACCGTGCTTTATGGGTGCTATGTGCTAAAAGAAAACCCCCAAACTGCAAAGGGGTATGCTGGGAGAAGTGCAGCTGGACACACGTATGCTCACCTGTAATCTGAGCACTAAGGGAGGCTGAGGCGGGAGGACTGAAAAGTCAAGTCCTACCCCGGCAACCCCTGTCCCAAATAAAGGCTTGGAGATTTGATTCCCAGTATCACAGAAAGGAAAAACGACACAAAGACATGCAAAAATCACCTTTATATAAAATAATAAACATTTTTTGGGATGGTCTTGTGCTGGGGGTGGTGGCGCACACCAGCAATCCCACCAGTCGGGAGGCTGAGACAGGATATCCTTGAGTTTGAGGCCAGCCTGAAATACAGAGCGAGACCCTGTCTTTTTTTTTTTTTTTTGGTACTGGGATCGAACTCACAACCTTGCGCCTGCCAGGCAGGTGCTTAGGCCACTGAGTTAAATCCCTGGCCCTATTTTTTCAGACAGTCTCACTATGCAGTTCAGGCTGGCCTTGTACTTACTTTGTAGCCCAGGCTCGTCTTGAACTCACAAGGATCCTCCTGCCTCAGCCTCCTGAGTGCTAGGATTAAAGACCTGCGCCACACACGCCAGGCTGCAAGACCCTGTCTTTTTTTTTTTTTTTTTTTTGTGGCACCGGGGATTGAACTCACAACCTCGCGCCTGCCAGGGCAGGCGCTTAAGGCACTGAGCCAAACTCCCAGCCCTGATTTTTTGAGGCAGGGTCGCACTATGTAGCTCAGGCCGGCCTTACGCTCGTGCTGTAGCCCAAGCCGGCCTCGAACTCACAACGCTCCGCCTACCTCAGCCTCCCGAGTGCTGGGATTAAAGGCGTGAGCCACCACGCCCGGCTAAGACCCTGTCTTTAACAAAAAAAAAAAAAAAAAAAAGATAACAAAAAGGATGGTCTCACTCAGTAGTCCAGACTGACCTTGAACTCACTACAACCTCAAACTTGCAGCAATCTTACTGCCTCAGCCTCCCAAGTGCTGGGATTACAGGAATGCACCATCATGCTCAGCTTAAGTTTTATATTGTAAAGTTTATACACAAGTATATTATCCTAATATATATATTTATATACAAAAAGGTTTTATTACATAAATTTTTTTTGGACCATATCTTTCAATAAAGCATTTTCTCTTTTCTGCAGCAATGGGGATTAAACCCAGGGCCTTCACACTGAGGTACATTCTCAGCCTTTTTTCAATATTTTGAGAAGAGTCTCATTAAGTCCCTAAGTTGACTAGGATGGGTTCAAACCTGAGATGTTCCTGCCTCAGCCTCCCAGAGTGCCAGGATTACAGGTGTGCACCACCATACTTTAATTTCAATCATTTACCCAAAGCAAAAGTGAGCTGTGGTTCGGACACGCCCCTGGCACCCTTCCCATCCCTGGTCCATCCTGGGCCTCCTGTTAAGGGTATAGGGGTGGGCCAGGCTCTACTGAGCAGACAATACCGTTCGCAGGAAGCACCAGGCAGGAGCTGCACCCTCCCAGAAGCCAGGCCTGGTCAGGGGCAGCAGCGTGGCCCAGAGCAGAGCCCACAGTTCGTGTCCAGGTAGGGGCGGAAGGGAAACCGAGCTTCGGAAGTTCCAGAAACAAAACAGAGCACGGTGGAAGGCCAGGTGCGGCACACAGCAGCTGGACGCTGCTGCCCATCTGAACTTCATTAAACCTCACCAGGTTTCAGCCAAAGCACAAATGCAGCGGGTATTCAGGCCACGGCTGACAACGGGACCACCGCATTAAAGTCAGTCAAGACCCCAGAGGAGCAGCTGAGGAGGATTTTAACGATCACAAGGTAAGATCAAAAATAGTGTTTACATAGAACATGACCTTTGATTTGTTTATTTTTTGAGCCGGGGTCTCACTATGCAGTTCAGGCTAGCCTGGAACTCAGCGATCCTCCTGCCTCAGTCTCCCAAGTGTTGAGATAACAGGCATGCACCACCATGCCAGACCGAAATGACCTTTCAGGGTCACTTTGACTTGACAAACAGCCACAAGTAGCGCAGTGTCAGTGCCAGCAAAGAAGGTGGACAAGGCGCCAGGGTCACGTCTTCATGAGCCGCCTCTCTGCTGAACAGCGCTGCCAGCAGCCTTCCCCAGTCTCCCGAGCACAGCTGCTCCGGAAAGTGGCCAGAAACGAAGGGTCTGGTGGGGACTGACGATGCAGGGCTTGTCCCTGTGAATATGGAGGACTCGCTGCAGGCTCTGACCAGCCGTGTGCCATTAGAACAAGGCCAGATGGAGGCCAGCGCTCTAGCAGCTCCCAGTGGCCGAGAGCAACTGTGTGCACCTCGCTTTCCACAGAGCTGGGGTTGGGCTTCTTGGACAGCAGGCCCCTGTCACGGGGGCACCCACGTCCCCTGTGCCGCTGTCCCCGGGGCCGTGCGAGGTGAGCGAGGTCACCAGGAGACCCTGCCAGGGCTCCCAGAGGAAACCACGACCTAGCCTGGCCCCAGCCCAGGCAGACACTCAGCTTCCAGTGCATAAGAGACGCAGCGAGGCAGCACCATGCATCTCCCCAGTGATGGCTTCATCACTCAGAGGCTGGCAGCATCCCCCAGCACCCTTTTCTCCGGACTGCTGTGAGGCTCGGCTCTCTGCTGACTCTGTCACCACCCTGGAGAACGCCAGGGCTGGGGCGCAGTTCTGCCGGGCTCCTCCCTTGCGCCCCTCAGCGTCCACTCGTCCACTCTCCCTAGCTCACTGCATCCAGCCTGGCACTCCTGGCACCCCCAGCACCCCCGTCTGCAGCTCTAACTTCCAATGAGCTCTTTTTTAATATACAGACTTTGTGAGCTGTGGGTGGTAGCACACGCTCATAATCCAGCACTCTGCGAAGCTGAGCGGGAGCATCAAAAGGTGAACTGGTACTCGGAGAACTGCCAGGAGTCCGAGGCCAGCCTGGGCTACACAGGGAGACCACGTCTCGAGAAGAAAAGAAAACGAATAGAATAGAATGGAAAAGAAAAGAAAAGAAGGAGTTGTACCCCAACTCGGGCAATTTAGAGACAGTGAAACCCTACCTCAAAAACAAAACAAAACTGGTGGCGGGGCGAGGGGTGGGGCAGGCACACCTGTCATGCCAGCACCCGGAGAATCCCCCCAGCTCTAGGTCAACCTGGATTGCATGCAAGGGCCTGTCTCAAAGACAGAAAGAAAAAGGCTGTACTCACTGCAAAGGCCCTGGGTTCAGTCCCAGTGTCACAGTGCTGTGTGCTGTAACCCCATCACGGAGGGAGGCAGATCACAAATTCAGTCACCTGGGCGACTTGGGGGGCCCTGTCGTAAATGCTTTAAGACCTGCAGATGTGGCTCAGTGACGTGGCTCCCATAACCGCCCCTCCCCACAGAGGGCTGCTGACCTCAGTGTCCGTGAGCTGCTCCCACCACACACAGCCCGTTTGCTGTGCTGCCTCTCCATGACCATGACTTCCTGGGACCCAGTGTTCTTCCATCCAACTGCCTGTCCAGTCATTCTGACCAAACCCAAACTGGCTCCACTGCCAGAACCACTCCTCTGCCATCTTCCGTGTCTTAACCACCCCATCTTTCCAGGGGCTTGGCTCAAAAACCTTGCAGACCTGCAGGCCCACAAACCTAACCTCTCTGCGGTACGCAGACAGCAGGTCTCCTGGCCTCTTGCCTCCTATCTCTTCCACCCAGGTCTTCCCGTGGGGTGAGGTCTCAGCCTGCAGCCCCCTCCAAGCGTCCCTGCCTTCAACTGACAGTTCCCTGGGATCACACCATGCCCTCCAGCCGCATCTGTCCCCCAACCCCACCCGTCCAACCTGCAGCCCAGGATCCAGCCCCACCTGCACCGGAGGTCCTCTGAATTCCCTTGGGCTCTGAACCAGTCTCTACCTTGCCTCCTTTTCTCAAAAACATCTTCTTCGAGGCACCCATCCTCCAACCTGCCAGCAGTGCCCATTGGAGGCCTCTCTGCACCTCCCCCTCTCCTTATAACCGCTCAACAATCACTCCACAGGCCACTGTGGCCCTGCTCCCCAGTGGTGGCATCAAGAGGATTGGGACTCCAGTGCTTGTTCTCGGCAGAGACCCAGCACCCTGGAGCCCAAGGTCCCCGCCACCTCCTCTGAGGTGCTCACAAGGGGTCTGCTGCCCAAACCGCCACCCCCACCCGGCCACCCCCACCCTCCCAGCCTCTGCAGAGTCCCTCCCTCCTCCTCAAAGCAGCAGCCTAACCCCTCCAGACACACCACTCAAATCAGATCGTTCCTCTACTCAGCTTCTCAACACACACAGTGAAATCCAAGCATCCCCCACACCCCATCTGCAACCGCCAGATCCAGCCACACTGGATTCTTTTTTTTGAGACAGGACTTCCTCTGCAGTGAAGGCTGGCCTTGAACTCACTTCAATCCTCCCGCCTCTGCCTCCCAAACGCTGGGATTACAGGAGAGCACCACCATACTGGGACAGGATTTTTCCTGCAAGACCCTTTGTTCGGCAGAACTGGATTCTGCCTAGAGGCCTTTGCCCTGCCCCAAACGCTCCTCCAACCTTTGCACAACCAGTTTTCTCGCCCTTCAGAGATCACTTTAAATTGCAAACTCCTCTAAAACGTCTTTCCTCACCTGCTACTGTTCATTTTGAACCCATGGCACTCTACCACTTAATTACGTCCCCAGCCCTTTTTCTACCTTTTGACACAGGATCTCACTCATTCGCTGAACTACCCACGCTGAGGGATGAACTTTCGATCCTCCTGCCTCAGCCTCACACAGTGCTGGGCTCACAGGCGTGTAATCCTGTTTAACCCCGTATTTGGAGACGGGGTTTCGTTAAGCTCCCCAGGCTGGACTAGAACTCGCGATCCTCCTAACTCAGCCTCCCACAATCTGCAACAGCAACAGCACTCGTCGCCCGCCCCCCGCCGCCTGCGTACCTGTCGGCCAGCTCCAGTACCTCGTGTACGCTGCCGGTGCTAACGCGGATGCGCCCGGTGTACATGTACTCGATCACCGCCTCCACCGTGTCAGGCTCGGGCCCGGGCTCCGAGCTCCACTTGCGCATCTCCACGCGGCCGGAGCGCGACTCCGAGAACTGGCCTGAGAGCAGCGGCGTGAAGTACTCGGTGGCGGCCGCCAGCACGGAGCGGTGGGCGCGGAACTCGCGGCCGCCCGCGCCGCCGAAACACAGCGTGATGTCGCAGAAGAGGCCCTGGCGCCGCTGCTCGTTCTGGCGCCACGACAGCTCCGAGCAGTGCGAGCTGCACTCGAAGTCCTCCGCCTCGGGGCCCGGGTCGCCGCCGCCCGCCTCCGCGGCCGACAGCCCCGGCCCGAAGTCCACCGTGCCGCTGCCCCGGACCTCGGCGGCCAGCCCGGCGGAGCTGGCGGCGGCCGTCTCCATGCTCTCCATCTCCAGCACTTGTAGGGAGGCGGCAGCGGCTGCCGCGGCAGCCGCGGCCGCCACCGCCGCCGCCATCTTGCCGCCGCCGCGCCGGCCCCCAGAGGCAGAGCGCGGCGCCGTTCGAGCGCGACACAGAGGGATTCTGGGATTAAACAGTGGGCGCGGAGCGGGGCCATGATGCGCATGCGCTACCGCCCCGCCGGAGTCTAGCACTGTGCACGCTTCGAAGCCCGCGCACCACGCATGCGTCATCGCGCCGTGCTGTCAGTCGAGAAGCCTGTACACATCAGCTGGGCTTGCTCGGTGGCTTCTGTCTCAATAGCGAGGCACTCGCGCCTCATGAGGTTCAAGCCGCTTGGACCATCACCCTTGCTCACCTGTTGTTCCGAAATGATCTGGGTTTTCCACTTAAAATAGCCGTGGAACGCCGGGAATGATGGCGCACGCCTGGAGTCCCAGCACTCGGGAGGCTGAGACAGGAGGATCGCCGTGAGTTCGAGGGCTGCCGAGCCTACAATCCAGATCCTGTCTCAAAAAAAAAAAAAAAAAAAAAAAAAAAGTGCAAAGAAAACCTTGGTCTTCAGCACCTCAAGAAGTAAAATGGCTTTGAACAAGAAAAAAATTTCAAAAAAAGAAAGCCCGGCCAACTGACTGAGGGTTTAGGAAAATAATCTAGCCGGGCATGGTGGGGCACACCTGTGATCCCAGCACTGAGGAGCCTGAGGCAAGAGGATCACTTAGAGTTCGAGGCCAGCTGGGGCTGCAAAGCAAATTCAAAGACAACCTGAACCACATAGTGAAACTCTGTCTCCAAAAAAAAAAAGAAAGAAAGAAAGAACAGAAAAATAATTCCTTTCCTAAAAACGCAGAGTCACCTACCCATAAATTTGCCCCTTCCTGTTCTTTGTTCTATGAAATTTTAATATTATATATTGTAATCCAAATATTGTAATCCTTTTTTTAGTTCACCTCATAATCCAGAATGTTGTATTCGTAATTACATAGAAACTAATTAGAATCACAGCAAGTTAATTCCAATCTACCACCTCCAAGGCAACCCACGGCGAGTAGAGACACTAAGACATATTCAAAGTTAAAGGGCCGGGAGTTTGGCTCTGTGGCTTAAGCGCCTATCTGGCAGGCGCGTGGTTGTAGGTTTGATCCCCCGTGCTGCAAAAAAAAAAAAAAAGAAAAGAAAAAAAAACTAATTGTTAAACCGGGCGTGGTGGCACATGCCTTTAATCCCAGCACTCGAGAGGCTGAGGTAGGAGGAGTGTTGTGAGTTCGAGGCCGGTTTGGGCTACAACACGAGCGCAAGACTGGCCTGAGCTACATAGTGTAACCCTGCCTCAAAAAAGTAGGGCTGGGAGTTTGGTTCAGTGGCTTAAGCGCCTGCCCTGGCAGGTGCGAGGTTGTGAGTAGGATCCCTGGTGCTGCAAAAAAAAATAAATAAATAAAAATAAAAAAAAATAAAAATAAAAATGTTAAGGGCAGCCAAGTGGTCCCAAATCCAATTCAAGTGAGGATGTACAAACGAAGGCTTTGCTCCAAGGCCTCTTCCAGAATTTATTATCTTGTGAAGAAGAGGTTGGTTCAAGGATGAGTGACAGTGAGGATGGCGGGAACTATGTAATTTGAGCTGGCTAGCCAGGTGGAGAGAAAAGCATCTTTGCAAAATGCAGGGCGAGTGATATTCAAGAGGACCAGTCTGCATAACTTCATTGAGATAGCATATGAATGAATTTAGGGGCTGTTGGTTCAGTTTCTGATATGTAGACTTTTGTACCCTGGGGACCCATAGCCCTTTATCTCGAGGCTCTTACCCAGCTGACATTCCTGGAGCTCACTGGTTCTGCCATCCCACTGTGCTGAATCCTTTACAGAGAGTGCTATGCGAGGAAACAGGAAGCTGTCAGGTTGGCCTCTGGGATTACATACCAGTACCTCACTAGCCTGGTTTGCATGGCTTAGAGCCCATGGAAGGGAGACAGGAATAGCATAGTGCACTCTGTACACATCAGTATGTGGAAATAAGACTCGATTTAGCTAATGTTGCAACCATTGCTCTGCATTCAAGGAGAGGTGCCCAGGCCATCTTCTACATCTCTCCCTTCCTCGGCTTTTGAACACTGAGTGAGGTCAGTCATGGCTGCACAGCCACTAGGCATCTCTGGGTTGT